>VXAL01009527.1:122968-159765 GCA_013399475.1 Chauna torquata | reverse complement strand
GGCCGCGTTTGGCGGCGCTGGAGGGGGGCGAAGGGCCCGAGCCGTGTGCGCTGCATGTGCCGGGCTTGGGGCCGGCGCTGCGCGGGGGCGTTCGGCTGTCACTCGGGGCGCCGCGCCGCGTCCTGGGGGCCGGGGGCGTTCTGTAAACGTGCGCGCGTACGCGGAGTTCCTCTTCCCGTCTAGGGTGGTGGTTTCGGGGGTTGCACCTCCTGTGGCGTCGGTTGTGGGGTATTTTGTAAGGGCTGGCTGTACTTACGTTCCGCGTGATTGATTGATTTTGTCATTTTTAAGCGCGTTTTTTGGCTTCGAAGAGCTGTGCTCTTTTAGGGGAACTGTAGTTCCTCAAGGGTTGTCGTTGTTTGCGTTTTGGGAGGGCAGCTGCAGGGAGGTGCGCAGGTAGCGCTGGGGGAGGGCAGTGGGTTGGCTGGGTTCACTTCTTTCCAGCACAGGTTCGTTTTTCTCCGGTGTCTCTGATGCCAGAACAAGGCCCCAGAATGAACGGTTTCTCTCTGGGTGAGCTCTGCTGGCTGTTCTGCTGCCCGCCTTGCCCCAGCCGCATCGCTGCCAAGCTGGCCTTCCTGCCCCCGGAGCCCACCTACACCGTGCTGCAGCCTGAGCAGCAGCAGGAGGCTGGGGCGGCAGCTGGGGCAGGGACCCCGACGGGATCGGGTACCTGCAGCCTGCACTTGAGCGAGCGGGCGGACTGGCAGTACTCGCAGCGGGAACTGGATGCCGTGGAAGTGTTCTTCTCCCGCACGGCTCGAGATAACAGGCTGGGCTGCATGTTCGTACGTTGTGCCCCCACTGGCCGGTACACGCTGCTCTTCTCGCACGGTAATGCTGTGGACCTGGGCCAGATGTGCAGCTTCTATATTGGCCTTGGCTCCCGCATCAACTGCAACGTCTTCTCTTATGACTACTCTGGCTACGGGGTGAGCACCGGCAAGCCCTCTGAGAAAAACCTGTATGCAGACATTGATGCAGCCTGGCAGGCCCTCAGGACAAGGTAATTGGATACTGGGGAGAAGGTATTTCTGTGTCTCTGTTTAATTCTAAGAAGTCCGGTGTCTGCACAGTTAACCTACTGGAGAGGTGGAGGGAAAGGGTCTGTGAATGGTTTGAGTTACTTTGATGGTGTCAGCAGATGTTCCATCAACAGCTACAATGTGGTTTGCTGGATACCTTCATTTGTTAAAAGGATGCACGAGCCTTCATCCTTGTTTTTTTTCTAGATTTAGGGACTTAGTCAGCCATATTGTACACTAGCCATTGCTTCACGATTACAAATCTCCATCTTGAGCAGGAGCTGTTGCACTGGTTGCAGATTCAGCTTGCAGGATGCAAAAAATCCCTTTGTTCAAGGTCTGCATTGGTATAAATCTTTCCCACCACTCTTTATGCTTAGAGATAACCCTGCTGAGCCCAAGCTTTGACTGAATTTGGCAGTGGCCTAGGCTAGTGCTCACCAGGAAACTGCTGGCGCACCGTGATGTGGCTGGGGTTTCATGCAAGCTCGTGCAACGTATACGTCTTCCTCTTTTGGCAACCAAACAACTGTTATCAAATTGGGTAGGGTAGCGAGGTGGAAGGAAAAAAGTGTTGACAGGTGGAAGCATAGCTGGGGATTCTGCCAGGCGGAGATACCGAAGTAGGTGGCATCCAAAGGGATGGAGCAGCAATGAGAAGACTGGCACGGCGGCATGGCCAGTAGGAACACAGAGCTCTTGGCTTCTGGGAAATCTGCTGCCCTGAGCACCTTGCTGCAGCTGCCTGACATCCCTGGGCCTCTGTTGCTTCTTTTGTCCGCAGAAACCATGAGCAACTTTTGCTGTTGCATAAGTGGTTCTTAAAGCAGGACCTCGCAGAATGCCTCTTTAAAGAGGGAGCTTTAAAAAGCTTGAACTGCTGCAGTAGGGCTAGAGAAAAGAACGATGGATGTTGACCTTGTCTCTGTGACTGTGTAGATGAACTTGGCTTATGTGAATTGAGTATTTAATGTCTATTGTGGGGATGCATGCTAGCTTCAGAAATAGTGACTGGAGTTGTTACTAATTTAGATAATTGGCTTTTCAAGGATTCAGGGATTGGTCAGTTGTAGAGTCCAAATGGCTTCTGACATTGGTCTGCCCAAGTCAGGTTAAGATCTTGGGGGGAAAGTTACTCCTTCATAGCATGTGTTTTGTCCGCACGATGCGTAAACCAGATTCTGGGTTCATTTTTTCCAGGACTTTTAAAAAAAAAAAAAAATCAAAAAGTGTTGCTTAAGTAATATGTTTTAAGTAAAGAAATAATTTTGATATACCTTATGCAGAATAAATGACTAAATGCCACTATATTGCATGTGGGTGACGTAAATAAGCTTTAAGAGAGGAAAACTACTTTGAGCCTAGTTAATGCTTGTAGAGAAAACACAGCTACTGAAGGATATCTTGTTATTTAGTTGATGATATTTTTTCATGAAAGCCTTTTATAGCTCTGGAAAAGTGCTTTCACATCTGCTTGGTAGCGCTCATGTCTTGACAGGCATTCAGTACGTGTTTAAGATCAATGTAGATCCAGAAACAAGGCATTCCTTCACTCAAGCCTACCGAGAAGCCTGACCTAGTAGGCGATGCCAACAGGTGCCTAGCTTGCACCAAGAGGATTGGCTCCTTCTACTGAAGTGTGACTGCAGGAAGTTTATAATTTTGTATTAGTCCCTTCTGTGCTTTATACAAGATCTAGGTTCTGTTCTTTTCTTAGATTGAGTGGCTGACATTTGCCAACTCTTACTTTGCCATGTTTGTAAATCCCAGATCGTAGTACTGCATTGGGAGTGCTGTTAGAGTAGTTGTGTTATCATTGGTTAGACTTCTGGGAGCCAAAGAAAATAGTATTTTAGGTGTCCAATGAAGGAATAGCTTACTGTAAAATATAAGTTTGAAAAAAAAAAAAAAAACCTACATTCGGTCCTCTCAGGTGACTTTCAGCTTATACTTGTTATAAGAAAACTATAGTCTTCGTGCTTATGAATTCTCTTAGCAGTAATATGAACTTTAAAAGATAGAACATTTCTTAACTTATTTCTTTAATAAGTGCGAACTTCTCATGATTAAGTGGAATATTCTGCTGTAAAAATATAAGTCTGTCTTTTGAGGTAAAATGTCATACTATACTGTTTCTGCTGCAGTAGTTAATTGGTAGCTTCCAGGAGTTTGCCTGTGGTTTCATTCTTAATGCAAATTCCTAGCATTTGGCCGTGTCATGTGGTAGTGAACTGTAATGTACAGTTAAAAGTGAAGTCTTAAAATAGGAGAGGTTCACTGTGCCGTAGAAGGCATTTAGTCATCTGTGCTAAGTTCTGTGGGAAGCTGTTGCTCTTCTGAATCCACCAGGCATTCCACCTGGCAGCAGAAAGGAATCATTAAAATGTCGGAAGTCTTGGATTCCCTTTTTTTTTAAATTATGCCTGTGAAGTACAACTGATAGTTAGCAAATATTAATTTATCAGTTTATTTTGAAAGTTGTGCTGAGTAAGACAGGAATTTACTCTTGGACAAAGCAGATCGCTGCCAAGTTTCAGGAATGGTGATGAACTGACTGTGGCTGCAAACATGCCTGCAGATTATGACTATTTTTAAAGGTACTGAAATGAGGGTCTTGCTATCACATACGCAGTTGGGTATCAAACCTTATATAACAAATGATTCTAAAACAGTTGGTGAAAAATAACATCAGTGAGATTTTTGTTCAGTTATCAGCCTTTCTTTGGTGAATCAATGTCAACTACTCGCCGTTCTTTTAGTCATTGTAAAGAGTAACTTATTTTCCTTACTGTTAGGTCAAATGAGTACTAGTTATTAAGTTTGAATGCTAAATGGCCTTCAGACTAGATAAGATGTTGTCATATAATTTTATCCCCTTGAAACGGGGTTTTGTAGATGTTCCTTCCGATATCTAACTGTAGCATTGGTTGTTCTAGTTCCAATATCAAGTATTACTCAGGAATTAATTTGGGCTTATATTTATTTCCACTTGATTAACAAATTTCTGTCTGGTACCTAGATGTTTCTCAGTAAGAATCTCCATTGCATCAGGTGACCTTTTTGTGAGTGCTTTATTTGGGCAGCTTGGTCTGTTTCTGTTCTGTTTCTTTTGGAAACAGAACCAGAAGGAAAAGAAGCTGTATCATACTGTGTTTTTGCATGGTCTGTATGGTTTCAAGTTGTTGCTGTTTATTGGGGCGTGATTGACTCTTGTCCTAACGTCTGATTGACTTCGTACAGCATTTGTGCAGGATGACTTGTTTCCACCTTCCCGTCCCTGAATTCCACACGGCAAGACTGAGCTTTCCAACACTTCTACGTGAAGACAATGTATAGCACTTAAAACAGGATGTGCAGTTAGGGTTCGTGTGCTGTGCTTAAACCCAAAACTCTGACTACTCTGTTGGTTGTGTGCTATTCGTAATAAAATCAATTCATATGTTCTCTAAAAACTTGGAGAAGATTTGAGAAAGGTTTTAAAATCCTGGTTAAATGAAAGAAGGCACTGCTTCCGCAGTCTCCGATTCTGTGCTAGAGTGTCAAAGAGGGTAACCTTTTAGTGCATCTTCTGGATATTGCAGGAAGGTGACAAAAACATAGTTAATCTGTTCTAATACCTTCTGTTTCTATTTTAGCTTTTCATAAATGATAGATCTTGTTGTAATGTTTAAATACTTCATTCTCAGAACAGGTACATTTGAGTTTGCCTTTGAGTCCATAGGGGAGCATCGGTTAACTTCTTTTTTGGTTAGGCTTATTAGTCAATAGAAATCCATCTTTTGGCATGATGAAAGGAATTGAATTGTGAAATGCAAGGGCTTTTGATACGTGGATGGCAGATAGTTTAGAATATTTAATAATTTTAAAAACTTTTCCCTCAGATTTAATGTTTAAAAAAAAAACTTCAATTATATAAAATGTTTTATTATTTGTGGTGCTGATTATCTGTCACTCCTTATTGCTGTATCCTTTGCAGGAATTGGTGGAAAAGTATTACGGTTTTCATTTAAGCAAAATTAGGAAACCCACCTAATGGGATTAGACTAGAGTGATAACTAATCTTCTGAGGTTGTGTCAGTTTAGTTAGTCTCCATTTGCTGAAGAGGTTACAGCTTTCTAGGTGAATAATAGCTTCAGTCTCTTCCTTGATTTATCAAAATAGTTAATTCCTGCTTTAATTTTCTTTGCAACAGAATCTTTCATTAGCACTGTGTTGCTGTGTGTGATCTGGTCAGATTTCGCTGGTTGGAATATTTTGGCTTTCAGGTTCAACCTAAAGATTTTCATTCTACATACTCCCCTGAAACCTCTCCTAAAGATCTAGCTGTATTCTTTTCTTTCCACTCAGTGCTTCCAGAAGTATTTAACTGAAGAATTTGTAATATGCATGTTTGGTGAAATTGGGAGGACAGGAGTCATATTTTATTACAAGGACAGATGTGAAACATTCAACACCTTCCCAAAATGTCTTATACTAGGAATAAATTACCTCAATGTATGTACTGCTATAAAAATATAATCAGGATGGGATATATTAACTTTTGTTACTTTCAATATAACTTTTCCAAGGTGATTTTTGCATCTCTTTCCTTCTGTGTTTTGCATCACCTTTGTACCACTGAAGGCAGATATATCCATTTTATGAAAAATTTGCTGGTGAAGATAGCTGGGATTTATTTTATTACTTCTATAAATAGATTAATCATTGAAACTGTAAATGGGTGTATGTAATTCTCAATACAGTGACATTTTTACTGATCTGAAAACTGGAATTGCATCGTTATTCAGATTAGCATTGACTCGAGGCTGCAGGTGACTGCTACTGTAAGTGCATGTTCCTTGGGTTAAACAGGTGTATTATTTTAGTGAAAATGTAGAGGTTTTGATACAAAATTAGCAATGTCAATTCTTTAGATGGCCAAAGGCCGTGCTTGGCTGAATCACTATAAACACTGTGTCCTGGAATAAAAGGTTCCACTGTGCTTCCTTGTTCGTGGTGCATCAGCTGGTGGGCAGGTTTAAATCCCAGCTAGGTAGCAGGTAATGCAGGGTGAAGGTCAATAGTCAGACTATATTAATCTAGGCTTCCTTGTATTGCCTCTTACTGCAGTTGTTTCTGGCTAGTAATTTTCAGGTGTTCTGCTGATAAGCTGTAAATGTGTGCTGTCATGGTTCCTTGAACCTGTCAAGAGTGGAGCTTTGTAAATACAGCCATGGGTTTGGATTTTGGATTTTTCTGTCATTGGCTGTAATAAGTTATTTCCCACTTCCAGCTTTTTAATAATGTTGATAAGGTGTCTGCAAAGGATTATTTAGTGTATACTTGCTAATTTTTAAAGGGGTGTTTTCTAAAGCTTAATTTATTCTACCCACTGTGGTTAGTACATCAAGAAAAGCTGCATACAACTTGTCTCAAAAATAGAAACATACAGAATTGTCCCATCATTGTCTATGTAATGAGCAGAGGTTAATTCAGATGATTAACGTCCCAGGGACAAATACTGACAACTGTTTGGAACAGGTGCTCTGATGTTCAGAGTTACTCAGTGTTTATTGAGCTTTGGTGTCATATTACGTGGATTAGTCACTGCAGTAGAAGAAAGTAGTGTTGTTAAATATTTTCTACTTCTGTTGGGACTGGAAGATCGAAGCTTGGTTTTTAAAAAAAAAAAAATTTTTCTTTGTCAAGAATATTTTGCAACCAGTGTATTTGGGAAGAAAACTAAGCTGCCAAAGAACCTTTGGATGATGATATTTGTCATCCCGAGTGTGGCTAGTCCTGGAATTCAGCCGCCTGAACGGGAGATGTTAGCTTACCTTGCCACGTAAAGGTTGTAGGGCCTGGTTCTCAGTGCCATCAGCGCATGGAACACAGAGGTTTTTAGAGGGCCACGGTGTTAAATCCTGCATGCTGAAGTGACTGAAGGCTCTTGTCTGTCTTTATTCCTGCTCAGTTGCATGAAGCCTTCGAGAAAGAAAGGCAAGCTTTTTCCCTTTCTCACAGTGGACACAGACGTGTGTCCCCTTTCAAGACCGAGCTGACGGCTGTTAGAGGGTGGCTGCTCGAGCTGTGCGTGTTCCTGGTCGCATTTCGGTTTGTTCCGTTTCCTCCTGCCGGGGAGGGTGAGTTGGATGGACAGTGTCAGCATCAGTGGTTGTGCTCTGAAGCCAGAGTCAATCTCTGCTTCTTCACAACCTCAGAAACAAAAAATCCTGCAAAATCCAACCACTTGAATGTCCTTTGGTACTGTCTTTGGAGTGTTTCTAAGTGCTGGGCTAAGTTTAGAGGAGGTCACTGACTGAATGTAAGTGAAAAGAACAAACAAAACAAGTTAGCAATGCTATACAGGATTGTAGATACCTGGGGATATAGGTCGAGAAACATTTTAAGCTACAGAAGTGGGTTATCTGCCAGCAACTGGTTTTGTGGGGAAAACTGACTTGAGCAAATGGATGTTTATATTTCCATATTGAATGAAGAAAACAGGTTTGGTGTTTTTTTTTGTTCTCTGATTTTTTTTTGGTTCTGTGCTGCTTCATGTGGAGATACACTAGTATAAAGGAAATGCCAGGCAATTAGCCATTTGGAGCCTAAATATCATAGCATATGTCTGAATTTCTTATTTGGTTTTAAGATGACATTTCCGTGGTGGAGAGGGCAATGTGATTATAGTAACTTTTACCTTTAAATTCTGTCCCAAATATGTTTTTAAGTAAAATACCAGGAAACCAGTTCCTCAGTTGCATTCTGTGTTGGCTTTAAAGACAACAGTCTCAAAATTATGTAGTGCTAATAAATTAAATGGACAAGTAACATAGCTGTTTTTTTCTGAAGCTGGTAATAAATATAACGAATAACTAACACTCCCTTCTGCCCTCCTTCTCAAAAATAAATCAATTACAAGACTACATTGGAAGCAGTTGAAATGAGTCATAAAATAAGCTACGAATATGTTGAAACTAACACTCATGCACATACCAGGTTTGCTTTGCCAATTAGCCCCTAAAAAGGGCAGAATTCTTTCTCTGTTAATTAACTTCAGGAGATCATTTCAGTTGCCACTGCACTTTAGAGAAATTAAAGGCACTTATCCATGTGCAAGGTGCGGTGCTCCTTGCGTTTTTCTTGAATCTAGGAAAGGCACATCTTGACAATTTTGGGGCTCTAGTGGCTCTTGATTGTTTCTTCATGTTAATTTGCACCTATATTGACTGCTTATACTCACCTGCAGTACAAATAATTAAGGATTGTTTTGTCTAACTCAGACTCAGTTTTGCTGTGGGCTGAAATGCAATAGGTGGACAAACCTTTTGCCTCTCTAAGAATCAGTATATAGTGGATAATTGAGATCAGTAGAGACTGGTACTTGTGAATAAGCCGTTTCAGTGACCCAGTTGTTCCTGCTTCATCCTGGCTGACTCGCTTTCCAATTTTTAGATGAATGGAATGTACCAGTCCTGCATGCTCAGCCTAACATCTGATGATGAAGCTGAATTTCATTCCTGCTGACGAACTGAGTGTTTTGGGGTGTGGGAGGGGTGGTTTGTTTGTTTTTCTTCCGAGTGTTGCAGGTCGTGTCAACAATGGAAGTGTGTGATTGCAAACTCAGGAAACTCTGTATGAACAGAGGAATAAAGATGCTCTTAATAGAAGACTAAGAATGTAGAATGGGATGAATAATACATAGTGTCGGCTTAAAGACTTTGGAATAAGGAATGCGAAGATGTTCCTAAGGCTGATTTGAGGAAAAAATCAGTTATTATGGCATGCTTGCACATGAAGCTATGCTGCCTGCAAACAATCTCGGAAAAGTACAAATTTAGGCCAGTTGCATAATGTGTTATACAGGCAATATATACATCTGTGTCTTTATTCTGTATTTTTTTAACCACTATGTTAGTTTTACAGACCAAAGCTTCTCCTGTATTGGCATTAAACATTGTGGTCAGATTTGCTGACCATGAGACCAAATCATACGTAGGCGCAACATTGTGCTAAACAATAGGATTCATCTCCATTCCCACCCGCCTTCCCTCCCTGGGTTTCACGTGTCCTGATGAGCACTTGCGTATCTCTGGGAAAATCCCTACAATCATGAAATAAGTTTATAACATCTTAACCAACCTTTCAAAAAGGGAAATTCCATGTGGGTTCATAAATGAAGAATGATGGCGATGTGAAAGATGAGGTTTTAAGTTAGTACGTTTGCCTCAAAGTGCAGAAGGAAACATTTAAATCACACGTAATCTCAGCGTATTGCATCTGTGGTTTTTGGCCATTTTCTTAGAAAAACTTCATTTGTGCTTGTCTGAAAGTAGTATTATTTATTGGTACAGTCTCTTGAAATTCTTGCTAAGCACGTCTTTCAAGATGAAAATACTTTAACTGTTAATTTGAAGTTAATTGTTGGCTTAGACAGTTTGGGGTATGCTTTTAGGAAGGCCTGTTACTGAGCCTGCTTTGAAAATCTTGCTTACATCTAGAAATGTTACTTTAAGAACTTTGACTCTTGTGAGCCAGCCAAGGCATGCTGCTGAAACAAGCTGTATACATCAGCATCTGGCAAATAACCCTTCTCAAGGCATGCAGTGTCAGGCAATTTTTTTGTATAGGACATTGCAAAATTTCTTAAGATCCTGGTGTGCTAGAACAGTTAACTTTAAGGCATGGCATGTCCACTTCTTTGCATGCACTGCAAATGAATGTATATGAGGTAATGAATAATGGGATCCAAAAAGTCTGAATATTCTGAGACCAACTTTAACATGTTTCTTGGGAAAGCCCACTGTAAGTAATATGGCTTGAAGTGTTTCCCTCTCAACAAGAGGGTTGTTTCGAAAAGGTTTTGGTCAAATTATAAGATCTTTGTGGGTATTCTTCACTGTTGACTTGTGAAGCTTGTCAAGCTTTGCTTTGGCTGTTCTATGAGAACTTGAAAAATGGTGTTCAGTATCAGCAAAGCAGCAAAAATGGCAATATATTCTTTCCAGTGTAAGATAAGCAGAGATAACGTTCAGATTATTTAATCATTATTCCATGAGTCTTAAGGATTATTTATAATAAATTAAAAGAGAGAGTCTGCCTTGGGGAGGGTCATTTGTCTCAACTATTACACTATGCAATAAAGTAAAAGCCAACAGTAATACAGCAGTAAACTTGTGTTAAGCATTTTGCATTTGTGGTGGTACAGAACCATCTACACTCAGGGCAATCCTTTAGTAGTTAACTAGCCTTTTTAAACATTAGACTGGCTTGTTTGTACAGATCTTAATCTTTGTCCCATCTCTGTATAGTCTTCCCCTATTAGTAATGAATTTATTCAAGTAGGATGAATGTATAACAGCCTGGGGAAAGTGGCATCTTTCAAGAAAATGGTCT
Source organism: Chauna torquata (assembly GCA_013399475.1). Classification (NCBI taxonomy): domain Eukaryota; kingdom Metazoa; phylum Chordata; class Aves; order Anseriformes; family Anhimidae; genus Chauna; species Chauna torquata. The sequence goes on along the minus strand of VXAL01009527.1, from coordinate 149,361 downwards.
TGTTTTTAAAGCATGTCCTCTGGGGCAAATTTAGAAAATGTTTTTCCAACATGCTGTTTGTTCTTCATAGCTTCATTTCACATAAAAGTATGTGTATATTTGGGTGGGTGAGTGTTGGTTGTTTTTTTTTTTAATTGAAATAGCTAATACAATATACTATTTTGGAGGTGTTCCCTGGAGAATTCTCTACCTTGAGGCAGCAGGTCAAGAACCGGTCCGTCTTCTTTTCCTAAGTCTGGGATGGACTTAAAACTTGCATATTGAGTTGTATTATACATTTTCTTCATAATATTATTTGTTGTTCCCTACTTCATAAGCTTTTATATTTTTCTGGTGAAGTATGGCTTTAAGGTGTCTTAATAATGCTACAGAAAGTTGTAGTGTTTCTGTGTGGGTAAGACCATCTTATCAAGCGTAACCAGCTGTAAGAGTACCAAGCGGTAGGAAGAGGTGGGGTAGTGTTTCAACTAGTCTTACTCTTTGTATGGCTGCTAGTTTATGAACATGTAACCTTTGCCTCAGACTGGTTAGTAATTACACTGACTTAGCGTACATTACAGGCATCTCTTTTTGGTGCAAGAAGCTCCCTTTCAGAAGGCAGTACAGCAGTTTAAGATATTAAGTGGTGGTTGACCTAAAGCCTGACCACTATGCCTAAAGGTTTTGACTTCTGCTGAATCTCTGCCAGCTTCCAAACTTTGTTTTTCTGATGAAGTAACCCTCTACCCTCTCCCTTGAGCTCTTGCTAATTATTCGTGTAATGTTATATTCACTTCTAAAGCCCTCTGTGCATAAAACCAGTACAATTAATTATCCTGTTTTATAAATTTGTACTAAAAACTAATCTGATAATATATAAACTATTATCTGTGAAGGAATACAGGCACAAATTTAGTTGTCTTTCAAATGAAGGAATTGTTTTAATTTGTATTTGCTTTAATAAAGAACAAAGATGCCAGTAGGTTAAGAGGACAGAGTGTGCTTGAATATAACTTGGGTCTGAATTTTTGGCATGAAAGATAAGATTGTTATAAATCCTCAATATTGACCCAGTTTTGTCGAGGGTGAGAGGGTTGCAGTCTCCTTGGTCTATTGAATTTTTTCCTAGCCTTTATTATTCTGCTGAGACTGAGCAAGCTGGTGCCAAACACACCACCCTTCCAATTTGGATGCCCTTCTGTCAACGCTCATCTAAGATCTGTGGTCCATTTTGTGTAGAGCACTGAACAGACACTATTGATATAAATAAGAACTGGCATCTTCCAATTATTTCAGGAAATTACCCTCTCCATCCAAAAATCCACTTTAATAATGATCATAATGAGGGACGTTAAACCTAAGGATCTTGGATGTTTCTTATCTGGATGTCGTTTGAAACTTGTTGTGTTTCACAGCAGGAAAATCTGAACTAAAGATGATAATCTTTTATTATAATTAGTCTCTTTGGACATTTACAGCAATTTTCTGTTTTTTTTTTAATTCCAAAGTAAGTGTTACTTTGGAAAAAAGGAGGCAATGTTAGTTTAAACTTAGCTTACTTTGTTACTGGGATTTTGAAGGGGAGAGGAGGGGCTTGATTCGGCAAGCATCGTTTGTCATTACTCTCCTCTTCCTTCCACTATTCCCAGTGCTTCTGGGCAATACTCTAATGTGAACTGTCTTTTTTTCTGCCCTTCGCTGTGGAATTGATCACAATTAAGTCTGGTCAGCCTTTCTCTTTAAATATTCTTTTAGAATTCTCCTTAAATATTTCAATTTTACCTCTTTGTCTTGAGAACTTTGTGGTACTAGGAGAAAGGGAAACACTATTCATATGTAAAGTGTAACTGTGTGGAGAGCTAAATGTGAAAGTGTGTGTTGGGGGGGAATGCAGCAGCAGCTTATAACTAAAAGTGCACAGGTCATGAAATGGTGAACTACAGAAAACCTACCTAGCCGAAGTGTTACTAACCAAATTGGTGTTTGGCTAAAGTAGACGTTAATACACCAACTGTTCCAAACATTGCACTGTTATCTGTTATGTCAAAAATAGAAACTCCAGCAGCACAAGGCATAGCAATAAACCATGCTGTGCTGGTTTATTGGTAGGCAATTAAGTGCTGGTGTGGCATGTACTGGAATTGCTGGCATGTTTTCCTGCATAACCAGTTGTTCTCTGGTGGTACTGCAACTAAGTAGGGAGCCTGTTTGGTTTACCAGAATNAAATAAATAAGATGCATCTGCAGGTCAGTGTCTACCTTTAGCATCAGCTGGAGTAATGCACTTAAGTGATTGAATTAACAGATGTCCTTGATCCACTGCTAGGTACTTCTGCTACTTGCGGAGGGAGTGGCTGTCTGATAAGTGATAAGCATCCTTTTCTGCTAGTCAACCTTTTCCCTGAAAAATCTTTCACGAAAAGATTACAAAAACAGTTGTCCTTGTTAACTAGATACAATGCCGTCAGAAAACAAAGTACACAAGGATGCTGTTTGAATATTAAAACATCTTGACTTATGTGATTCGCACATTTTGGACAAAATGCCTTTCACTCCATAGAAGCACAGATGATGCCAAATAAGAGCTGGATAAGCTGAGCAAGTATTTGCGACCTGGTTTCAGCACTAAGTTTTCTGATATGAGTAAATTAGTACTTTTCTAAATGTATAGAAGTACTGATCCCATTTCTTAGATTTATATTTGTTACTTTAAAATAGGTACAATTTAGTAATGTTTCATGTTTTTGCATATAATTGAATGCAGGCATCTGTTTATGTAATAACCTACTGGGTATGTGCTCTGTTGTCAAGTTCCTGGAGAGCACAACGCAGCTTTCATGACCACTTTAACCAAACACGCAGGAGAAATGCTGACTCCATGCTCAATTGTTCAAAATTGCAAGTAGTAGTTCCTGGACAAAAAGGGAGGAGGGATTTAGCCCCTGGGTTTGCGATGACAAAGGCTTTGGCTAGGAAATTTGATTTTAAGCTCTGAACTAGTTATCTGTGGTCTGCTGTTTTAGAACATCTGGTCCTGTTAATCCTGGTGATTGCTGTTTATTTTTTAATCATCTTAGCTTTATATTGACTGTTACTGGGGCCTGAACATTGAATGTGCTAAACATTCATTAAAGGAACATGCACAAGAGGAAAATTAAGTGTAAAATGACGCAAGTTTAAATATTGGTTTAACAATGTATAGATTCTGTGAAGCCACAGGTCTTTAATCCTGGTAGTCAAGTCAGCACATCTTTGAGTGACAAGAACGGAAGAACTCGAGGATGCTTTGGAAATGTATACAGCTTCCCGTTTGTATGTACTATAATGTTAATGCAAACTATAGGAGGCCTTCAGCTTTATTTTTCCCACCCCTGTATTTATTTATACACTTTCTGTTGAAGAAGCTGTCTGTAGTTGATACAGGAGAGGGGTGGTTTGTTTGTTTTTGTGTTATAAGAAGGTTGATCTTTCTCCTCAACATGAAGTGAATGCTTAAGATCCATTTATGTGTAAAGGCACTACCTAAGCTACTGTTCATATCATTTTTCTTAACCTCCTTACCACTTTTTTCCACTAGATTAGGTCTATGCAGGTTGCCCTAAGATTTTGAATACCACAGCAAAAAAGTAGAAATGAATTGTTGAGTCCGACTTCAAAATGAGAGTGCCAAATAATGTTGAGAAACAAAGAATATTGAGGTTTTCTTCTTTCTGAAAAGATATTGGAAAAGTATTTTCTAGTAATAGATTGCTTTCATGAAATGACTGTCTTCTTCCATTTGGCAGTTATCGCTCGTTATTTGTTAGAATATTTAACGAATCTAGCTGATAATGGAGAGAAGGCAGCAGAGTGGTGTTTCTCTGTGAGGCTGTGAATATTCTCCACTTTGAAATCAAACGCTTGAGTGCATACAAATTCACACTGTAATAAAGCTCAGCGTTTGCAGCACTTACAAAACTGATACGTGTTTTCTGCACTTAGCTGGGGGTAGGGAAAAACAGTGGTTACGGTGTCATTTATCCAAGTAGGATTTCTTCCCATTTGTGATTCACAAGACATGGCCGTGCAGAGGAAGTGCCAAATGTTTTGATTTTTAAGTCAAAAGGAAACATCGCCTTTCTTCTTTAAATCAGTGGAAGTGGTTTCAGAGTAACTCAAAGAAACATGAAATATTTCCAGAGAATTAAAGAGGACTATCTAGGCAGGACATGTGGTCTCCTGGAAGCATGGGCCATGACGCTTTCGCTTAGCTTCTGTACTGAGCCCTTAAATGTTTGAGATATTGCATGTCTTTGAGAGAAGTCTAGTCTTATTTAATAACTTTGTTTGCACTTCTATAGTGCATGAGCATATTGATCTAAGTATATAAGGGAAAGAGAAATGCTACTGCCAGCTGAGTCATCTTCATATAATGCTTGTCGATAAAATATTCATTTAACAGGGACAGGTGCATCCATCTGCAGTCAGTTCTTTTTAGGAATCTTAGGCCAGTTCATAGGTACTAACAGTTTTTGTAGCAGGACCTCCCTGCTGTCCTCATCCTCCATTTTCCCTTTCTGCCTTCACCTTGCCCTGTCTTCCCCTTTCTGCTGGGGACTCTCAGATCACTACCGGAGCTATACTGATGCTTTGGGATGGGAGGAAACCGTGCATCCAGATTGTTTGCTCACATACTTGTGAGGCCTTACCCATTCCAGCTCCCTTGTAATCCTCTCAGGACTTTGGCGCTCTGCGGGAGAGACTGCATTCAGCTTTCCAGGGATCTTTGAAGAACAGTGTGAAAACGGTTTTAACTTTGTCTGCTGTAATAGGATTCCAGATACAAGCACCTGCACTCTGTTGAGGCTGTTCCACTTTGTTCTTTTCCATCAGCATTATGGAGATAATGGTTGAATCCTTTTATCAGCTTGGTTTTTTGGATATAGTTACAAATGTGTGTCAGTGACTTAAGGAAAATACTATATCAATGCCGCATGTTTAACGGTTTTGTAAGTTGTATTAATTAATGGTAGCAAAACTAGTCATTTAATGGTGCTGATCTGCTGCTTTTTTCGCCTCAAAACATGAGGCTTTTTGTAAAACCTATAGATGAAATATCTTTTGCTTAATCTGAAACAGATAAAAGCATAGTAGTGTGACAATGCAAAAGGACAGCAAGAATTAACAAAAATGAAAAACAACACAAGAAAAGGCTAAGTAGTTTCCTTTTAATTCTGTGGTGGGACTAGTTACATAAGTAGTTATAGGGCCATACTCTATAGAAATCAGAGTTTTTGAGTGATCTGCTTTTGTTTTTTCCGTGTAGCCTTCCTAATATTAGTCTCCAAAGGATTAATTCCAGCTTGGCAAACCATTTAATTCTTCTGGAGCATCTCAACAATTGCCTTCAGAAGAGTTTCTGTTTTAAGATCCTTGCGTCGGGGATGTCTTTTTTCATCAAGTTATAGTATGTGTACAGCTAATCAGCTATGCTAGAAGCATGAAGTTTTAGGTGAGCTTTGCAGTTTGATTACAAATTAAGGTTAGTCTTGTTTCCTTGAGATGGATATACCTAATGAAGAGTGTTCAGTTAAATTACTGTTGCTGTGAAGTTTTTGTCATCAGTTTTAACTAGTTCACTTTCTGATTGCACTATATGAGCCGTGTGCTGATTGGTAAAGAGGAGGGAAAATCCAATGTGTAGGGTTTTTGTTTGTTTTTTTTCTTCCAAATTAAGACAGGTGAACGACAGGTATATGTTTTGGGAAGGAATCTGTACATGACCCTGCATGAGGACAGGATGCTCAGCTTATATGCCTATACAGTGATAACTATTTCAGAAACTACAGCCTGACATATTCAAAGAAAACTGGTGCTATGTATTTTTTTTTTTGTCTTGACTATTCTTAATTGCATGCTTCAGCAATTATTCCCTGATTTGAGAGCAGCTGAGCCGGTAAAAGGGTAAAAATGTCAGACATGGGTGGAGCAGGCAGCAGCTCGGGTCAAAAACCACTGTACTGGTTCTCAGATAAGTAATCCCAGCTCATGAGTCAGAGGCTTAAGACTTGAATAGATGCAGCTCCTGGTAATTAGTGCTGCAGTAGGAGGGCCTTAAACTATATTGCATGGTGTTACAGGTATGAAGAGGTGAGGGAAATACATCAGAAAGTTAATTCAGTGCCTTGTGTGAAGAGAAGTCAAGGCACGAGATTTGGTTGAGGTTTCAGAGGTGCTCCAACAAACAGGTGGGAGTACTAGAAGAAGAATATAGCACTTCTAAACAAAAATGCTTTGAGAGCTGTTGGAGAGCAGTGAGTCTGCTTCTTTCAGGCTTGTAAACCCTCCGTCTCCCAGTGCGGAGCCAAGGATGGCGAGGAGGGTTGTGTGATGGGCTGCTGAAGCAGCCAGACTTGGGAGGGAGCCAGGATGCGTTGGCTCACTGTGAATTTTCAGCCTCAGGAATAAGGCAAGGCTCTCCAATTTGGAAGCAACTGAAATGTAAGAAGCAGCTATGAAAGCACAAAACTTGTGGGACTGCATAACCAGTGTTAATATTTGCACTTTTTTTAATGTTTCCTAGGGAATCAAAGGAGATTTTTTCAGTAACAGTTTGCGTTAGTTGATGCATAACTTGGTTTACCTGGAATCTTTATGTAAAAAGATATTGTGGTTAGGTGCGTGGATATCATCAAATCTTTTTCTTGCAAGAACAAGGAGTTCTGTAACAGCCTTTATAAAAGTACAATTTCAGGGAGCAACTTACCGCATTGTTTCAGCCTGTTTTCAGCTTTGAGAGCAGGATATCCAAAGTGAAAGTGCAGGCTTCTTGCAACACAGAAAAGATTGTCAAATTTTTAATGTCATTTTTTAAATGTTGTGAGGAGTATACTTATGTCTTAGCTCTGCTGTGTTATAAAACATACTGTATGAGGTATGCGGCTGAAATAAAAATACCACAGCAGGATAGAGATGAGAGAGAGAGAGAAGCTGTGGATGAGGATAATGAATTCCTCACTCAGTAAGATACTATAGACTGAGCTTTGTGAAAGTAACAGAATTTTCTCTGCTGTATCAAGTTATTTAAATGTACCTCAGAGACTGGCTATATAGATTTTGTACACTGGTTACAGTAAAGAGTATATAATGGAACGTAGCTGACTGAGTTTTTGTGAATTATTGATGCTGTGGTCAATCAAGATAGTTCTTAGTGGCCAGTGAAGGTTTCCTGTCTTTGATAAATAAAGCTTAATACTTCTGTCTTGCATGCTTATTTGCTACAAAGCATCTTAATTAAATGCAAAATACTTCGTTAAAGTAACTCCAACGCTCTATTTTTAAACTAACTGGAGTGAGAGATTCATTTTAGTATGCCATCTACCCATTGTATCTTGGTACTAAATGGCGTAAATCAAGACTGCTGTAAGAAAGCACTTCGGGAGAAGCAAGAAACTATGAATAGTAGAGAGCATGCGTGCATCTTCAAAACCTTTACGTTGTGACAAAATGCTGGCTTCAGAGCTGTAATTGATTTCTCAGGTTGTTAAAGCAAGGAAAGCAATGCACTTGTATGTATGCGTTTAACTCTTATTTCAGTTGTTAGCTTCTTGTCTTTCAGTTTAGTGTTTTTGATTGTATTTGTGCTGTGAGTAGGGAGATGAAATAAACACCAAAAAGCTACAGTCTCAAAAATCACAAATACTGCTAAGGTGTCAAGGTGTGCCTCTTTCTTTTAACTAGGGAGCAAGTTAGAAGAGTAGAACACATACGTGTGCTAGTTTATAGGCTTTCTGTCCAGAGGGTGATGCGTAATGCCTGGATACTGTTATCTTTTACAAGGAGGATTTTTGGTTTTGATTTACAGTTACACATTGTAAACTGTAATTACTACATTGAGTAAGTTTCGTCTCTCTACCATCATGATGAGTACACATGAGAGGCTGGAAATGTTTGGAGTGTTTTGAAGTCAGTGTTTAATTGCAGGGCACCGTGGTCAGAAGGCTCTGTTAATTGTTCAAACTGATTTAAAAACACACTTCTGAGAAACATGAAAACTGTTGTCATGCCACATGTAGCAGGCTCAGATTCTTCATCCGGGGATATCGTTGTGCCTTCCTCTAGCAGTTTAGTAGGCTACCTTTGTGTTTTGTCAAGATACTGCTTCTCTCTTTGTTCTACAGGGAGTATGTGTATAATAATATTTTTTTAAAGTTAAAGATAAATCATAGTTTCACCGTGAGCAGAAGACAGTGTTATTGTGTGCCCTTGGAATCACTGTAGTTTGTTCTGTCATGCTCTCTTGACCAATCAAGGTCTTTATCAGTAGACAAACTGAAGAAAAAACCCATGGGACTTCATTTAGGAGAGTGCTCCCTTCCTCTCATTGTATGAACGCACACTGAGTATTGGAGTGTTATTCATCTTATTGTTGTAACGTAGTGGAATGATAAAGGTAGAAGTTCAAATAGAAGGCTTGGCCACATCATTGCTCATTTTTGGGGTTGTCCTAGAAAAGTCTGGTTTTGATCGTCAGTGGCCTTCTTGCTAAATTTCTCGCAATATGAAATGACTGCAGAGGTAAAGTTATCCTGTTCTCTAATGTCATTGTGCCCATGGCATGAGTTGCTGCTTAAGTTTCAAAGTACATTTACTGAAAATTCTGTTATTTCCTCGTATCTTAAGTTGCTATCTGGAGGAGGAAAAAAAACCTCAATCCTGCAGAAGCAACAGTTTCAAATCTGTGCCTTGTTTATATGTAACAGCTAGTTCATGTGGAGACAAACAAGCAACCTAACATGAACAGAATGCCACTTTAGTATTGTAGGTTACTGGGGGGTGTCATGTTATAAATACAATTGAGTTCTCAGTGCAAGAGAAAACAAAGGAGTGCTGACTTGGTAGCTCCTTAATAAATAAATAAATCGGCAAGCACAGAGTGTGTATTTTCAGCCTATTCTATATTCTGTATCCCATTTTGCCACTGTTCGGCTGGCTTGGAAGAGACTTCTTCCAGAACACGGATTTGCAGAAGTCTTTCCCAGCTGATGAGGCATGCTACCAGCTAGCTTATTTTTTTATCCTCTGATTCATTTCTCTTTTGACTCTGTCTGAAAAATACTCAAAAAAAAAAAAAAAAAAAATTTGAACGGATATATGCAGTCTTAGTGCATTTGTTGAATGGTCTCTGCTGTGAGATCATGAACTATACATGGGTGTGAGGATAGAGCCTGATTTACGAGTAACAGCAGACAGGCTGCAGTCTGGACCTGCTGCCTGCCAGGCTGCTGAGCAGTGGCATGGCCGGGCTGGCAGCAGGGTTGGTGGTAAGATGGCTCAAAAAAGTGGTTCAAGGCAAGCACATGGAAGTACTGTCATGGTGTGGTATGAAATTATCCAGTCTTACAGGTGGCAAAAAGGGAGAAGGAACACACTTGTACTGGTGAAGCCGGAAAAAAATGAGGGGAAGTTATTTCCCACTTCAAAACATGACATCTTCAGGAGCCTCTGCTTAAGCCAGATGAACACAGAGTAATTTAAGGATGTATTTGGAAGAGGAAATAAATAAATAAATCAACCCACACCCCAAAGCTACTTGGTGTAGAGCTTTGTAAATCTGTTCAATTTATGCCAAGCAATAATGTTTACTTATTTACAAAAAACATGCTAGTCTCATCCTCAGTGAGAAACCCCACTGAGCACTGAAGTGCAGAAAATGGAGGTGAGGAGGCCTCAAATGTCCCATCCATTGCCAAGCCAGGACCAATTATCTTTGACCTATTCCTGATAGGTGGTTGTTTGACCTGTTCTTGCAAACATTAAGTCATGGAAATTCTGCCATCTCACTAGACAGTCTGTTACAGTGCTTCGTCAGGTGATAAGGGGAAAAAAAAAAACCCCTAAACCTCTTTGCTGCAATTTTTGCCTGTGCTGTCTTGTCCTATTCAAACCAGGCAGAGTAGGTCCCATCCTTCTCTTTGCAGCTGCCTCTTCCATATTTGAAACCTGTTGTCGTGCGTTTCCAAAGCTGCCTTTCCTTTGCAGTAAGCAAATCTTAGTTCTCTACATCTTTTCACATGCTTTCTTTTCCCTGTATGTCGGGTTGTTGTTGCTGCTCTTCTTTGAACTGCCCACCTCTCCTCTGCCATGAGATGCTGGAGACAAGATGCAGTAGTTTGGCTGAGAACCAGAACCCCCTGGTGCTGAGTGAACCAGGAATAATCTCTATCTGAACATCTGGCATGTTTAAATACTGTGTTTACAGTATGACATAGGCTTGTGTTGAACTTGGGATCTGCCGTAATTCTTTTCTTCTGTGCAGAGCTGGGCTTAACCAATTATACCCTGACAAGGAACGAGCTAGCCTCTGGATTAAGCTATGGCTATGTGGTAGTACTGCATAAGCTGATTTTCTGCTAGTGCTGTTACAGCCGCAAGGGTGTGAGGATGCAGGGCAAGATGAGTTGGTAGAGGTAGCGGTGTTCATTGGAGCAGTCGGCATTGCTGGAGGGAGAGGAGCACACAACACCTGAAGAACGATGTTTGCTGGAAAAACTCACCTGTCTGTTTCTCGTCTCTGCCTTTTGTTGGTCTAACAAAGGCTATTTTCTTTGCTTAGTAAGTGGAAGTTATTATCCATCCTTATGCCTGCCTTCAATGTCAGGTGCTCATTTCCACATCCTACGTCATGCTTGAACTGATCTGGGAGGGAAAAGCTCTGCAAAGAGAGGAGGTTTTCAGCTCTGTCAATTCACTGGTGTTGCACAAGTGCTTGTGGCTGTACAGTGCTTGAGAAAGAAGTGCTGGAGTGTGAACCGGGAGGTGGGGAGCAGTCCCGTTACTGCTCCGTAAAGCTCACGTGGCTGGTGAGACTGTGCTGTTAGAAATGCAGCTAGTTAATGACTAGAAATTACTAAAACATTTTACCCCTAATTTCACAGTTGCAAGCTTCTCTCCAAGTGGATTTGGTAGGAAACAGTTCAGTATAATTCAATTAATGTGTAACTTCATTACAGTTTGTACCAGAGAATGCCATGAAATAGCCTTTCATTACCTGCCCTAGTTGTTCAGGGCAAACTTGCTGTGGCATCGCTGCTCAGCAGTGTGCACATCACCTGGTTTTGTCCAGGCTGCTGGACTTGGTTTGAGCACAGTTCTCAGTCTTTGAAAGCACGTAGCTGATTGTCACAAGGCAGTAACCAAGACGCGGATGTAGCGGTTCATGCTGTGAAGTACCTTACTGCAGCGCAGCTGATCATCCCACAGAAGAGGCTGGAGGAAGCCAAGTTGCTTCTACTTCACTGATTTATTTATATGGGAGAAAAAAAAGCTGCTGTATCACTGGATTAGTGCAACAGTTGCCTGTCATACCTTGGTTTTTGCAAGTAGTGAACTTCTAGAATAACCTTTAAGAGGGCATTTTCAGGTGTCATAGGTTCGTTCTGTAACTCCAGTATTAGTTAGCATGTACTGATTAGCGCTGGGGTTTCTGCGTAGCATAAGCAAATGACTCTCTGGTGCGGCAGTAAAATAATAGTGATATAAAACTGTGGCATATTCCTTGATTAAATTTTTCTGGCAGCCATTGAAATTATTTTGAGTGCGGACACATTTGAGGAATTACTTGTCTGCTCCTGTGACAGTGTACTGGGATATATGCCAAAACGAACTGTCTCTTTCTTGCAGTTTCATAAGCCAGAATGCTGTCCAAACTGTTTCTGGCTCCTGCTACAATGAAAACGTGAACTCAGAAAAAGAATCTGCTGCTCCTGAACTTGAATCCTGTTGTACTTCGTAGAGTTGGGCAGGAAAGAGGTAGAGGAGGAAGACATCACATAATTTAAAGAAGCAATGTCAGTGTCTATTGTGCTTATGAAAACAGTGAAGAATTTTAGACCTATGTTTGTGTGAATTCAAGAAAACTTGAGTGAGAAACTGGCACAGGGAATCTTGCTTTGTGCCAGGGTTTCGTGTGAATTGTGAAATCATTCTGATCTTCTCATTTGACAGTTGATGTTATGGTTAACACAAAAATCCTTAATCTAATGCCTTGCTTTCAATTTACTGTTGGCATTTAGGCTGAAAATCTGCTGTGATTTCTGTGGTGTTTTGGCTGAGATGCTGGAATGGCACTTGCTGAAACAGGATGTGAAATTCAGTGTTTTTGTTCTGATAATGTAAATAATTACTTACAAGAGTACTTACTGACCAAACCTCTCATGTTTTTTTGTTTGTTTTAACATAAAGGTCCCACAATTTAATCTTGTGTTTAAGACATGCAGTCTGCATGTGGGATTTTTACTTGACTGAGGCTTTAATTTTTCTTTCAATCCCTAAAATCAGATTTTTCAGATTCATAACAGATTTAAAAAAAAAATTTCTGAAACTGTAGATGCATCTCTTATGGAAGTGTATAATCACAGAATCATTATTTCTTCAATTTAAAATTGTAACAGTAATTTGTAGTAGTTTGTTCTTTGAAATAATTGTAGTGACCCATGTTGCAAAGTACATGCAACTATTAGTTTGGTGGAAAGGGAAAGGATTTGTATAAGAGGGAGGAACAGGCTTGCTGTGGAGTCTATGAAGACCTTATGCACGTGTATGTTCTAGTAAAAATACTTGATAAGTCACTGTTGCCTCCAAATGTGGCATGAGTTGTGTTGCTCCTGGTATATGCAGGGTTCCCTTTCCGTGTTTTAAAAGTGCATTTTTTCATAGTGGTGTTTCCTTTGAGAGAGGAATGCAGTTTTATACTCTCTCCTTAAAGAACACATGAGCGAATTACCTTGTTTTTCTGGCCATTTCTCTTTAAATACTCTGTTGTGAGGAAGGACTTGATCACCAGTAGCTGCCTTAGTTTAGCAGCAGCGGAACAGTAGGTCTCAACAGCGTTATGAATGGGCTTTGTGTAGTCAAAATGCTTCTGTGGTGTTCACTGTCTATCTAGAGTTACTGCCACTGGTTTTTAATTGCTTGAAAACTCTGATTTTGAAAACTCTGCTGCTATTGCTATATCCGTGCTGCTGAATGTGCTTTCCAGTTTAGGTAAGGGACATTGGGACAGCAAATACTATAAAATTTCAGAACTGAAAGTATAAGGTGTGGTTAACTTCAATTTTACAGTTAACTTTCAGTAAGCCTGAAAAAAGAACTGACCTCATTAATGAATATGTATTTAGCACCTTGGAGGACTGGCACAGATTCTGTAGCTTGGGCCGCGAACACGGCGGGGTTGGGGTGTATGGCACTTCTGTAGTCTGTGCAGCAGCATTCCAATAATGCTTGCAATGGAGTAAGGAGAGAGTAAAAATAGCAGTGGTAAACTTTCCACCAGTATCGCTCAAAGCTGAAGCCCTAAAGAAAAAAAAAAATAAATTTAGTATCTTATGCTTACAAAGATTTTTTATGATAATGCATAGTTAGTACAGAGTGCTGTCAGCCAGGAAGCTTTAATTGCTTTACAAACACATGCTGTTGTTTGAGGAAACTGAGGCAGGACATGATGCAAGCCACAATCATAGAGTTAAGCACATTAAATGGGAAATAATTGTGTCCCATCCTCTGTCACTATAGTCAGCTGTAAGCAGTATTCCCAGTCCCGCCCTGTCCCACTGACCTGTTGGTGTGACTGAAATCTTTTATTAGTCTGCGCAGGGGTAAGTAGAAACGTCAGGGATGTGGATACTTAATGGCCAACTTAAGTGAATGTAGTTCATGCTAGCAGAGGGGAAGCAGGATTGCTGTAAAATGTGTATTTTAGCCTATTTTGTATAAATTGAGGGAGTAATGGGAGGGGTGAACACTGTTACTGTTAGCCGTGGAGTGTGGTGTTGCCTTAGCGCGACCTGGCTTGAGCTGGCAAGCTGTAGGTGCCTGTAGCTGTACTGCTTGTGAAGATGGCTGTTTTCTTTTTCCTGTATGCATAGGAAATGTAGTCTGTAATCCAGATAATCTACTCGTGGTTTACTGGGAGCAGAATACGCTGGAGAACTCTGCCACCTGATCCACGTTTGTGGGCCAGGGGAGTAGAAATGCTTGCATCTTTTTAGACGGCAGTAGCTTTGCACTCTTCAGCAACTGACTTCCGCTGGGGGAAGCGTGCTCCCCTTCTCTCTTTCCCTCATTTTGATGTCAAATCATTGTTTTGCATGTGCCCTTGGCAACTCTTTGAGTTGCTTCCTGCTTTGCTCTCCCGACGGCTGGTTTCCCCGTGGCAGCCTCGCGCTGCCGGTGCTGAGCCAGCCGTGGCTTCGGGAGCTTTGCGGGGCCTTGCCGTCCCTCTGCCGGAGCACTGTTTCCACAGAGACCGGAGCTCCCGCCTTTCCAGAAAGATATTTTTAGGAGCTGCTGTTTAGCTGGTGGAAGGACTTTCTTCCTTAATAGGAGAGCAAACTGTAACAGAGTTCCTCTTCTCTCAGAATGTCTTTTGCTTTTTACTGTCACTGTTTTCTCTTTTTGCCTCACTCGTATGTCGCTTAGTTTCCATTGCATTGCTTTCTTCTCGTCCATGTCCACTCTTCCTCACCTCTTCCGTTTCACTTTCTGTATCGCTGTTCCCATGGCATAAGAATCTTTTAACACCACAGAGGAGCTTGTGGAGAGAGGGAAGGGGCCCAGCCCCCACTCAAGACAAATATTGTATTTTCTGGATAAAATCCTTGGGCTGTTTCGTGCCTCAGCTGAACCCCACTTGCTGAGTCACGGGCTGGGCAGTGTCTGTGAGGGCTCAGAGTGCCCCGTGCCAAGCCGTGGCCTTCGGCTCCAAGGGCCTCGTGCGTATCCGTTACTCATGGCCCTTGCTTGCGAGTTGTCATGTGTCCTTTGGCCCCGCAATAAATTTTACATGCAGATGTTTCTGCTGATGTTTGTGGTAAGCTTGATGTGTCACTTTCTGATTGATGGCCTAGTGGCGAAGGGATTAAAAAGATAAATCTATGTTACAGTAACTCTTCTGGCTTGGAAAGTTGGACTGTCCCTAACTAAAACGGCCCAAGAGATTCTTTTAGTTGCCTGTTAGTAAGAATACAAAATAGAAAAGACACTTGACCTAATGACAGGCTGCAACATGCACTCAGTGACCTAATACCCTTGGGATTTTTTTGTTAAAATTGCCATGTTGCCTCTCTGAAGAGTTAAATACTGAATAGTTCTAGTATTGTAGTGAAGAAGAGCTACTTTAAAATTAGAGATCTCTGGATTTTTTTTATGATGCGATAGACTATGTCTGACTTCCAATTTCATAGGATGCCAGTTAGATTGATTTTCTTTTTATTCACTGTGTTTGGTGTTGTTTTGTTTCTGAGAACAGCTTACATTGCAAGTCGAGCACCTTGCTGCCATGGCAATAGGTCCGCTAGAAAGAAACAAGGCTGAAGAAAATTGCAATGCTAAGGCAATTGTGTTAAATAATTCTCTGGCTACCTTATGCTGTCCTGTTATCCTGTGATTCTCATTCAAACATCTCTTTCTGTACTTTTGCTTAGATTGTACACCCTCTAGAAATGGGACTTTACATTTATCATGTTATCGGAGCTCAGGATGGTACTGCAAAACCTACCGGTATCAATGCTGTTCCATCCCTGCTTAAGTGCCACGGAGAGGATCTCATTCTGGTCACGTTTCATTTTCTGATGTTGATGCATTTCTGCCTGTCTTTTAGTATGATGCAACAGCTGGCAGGTCAGCAGATTGGGTGCATAGTTTCCATACTCAGCCTTCAAAGGTACATGCCTCGGACCCGCCAGCCAACAGCTGGAATGACGTCCATGAGGACAAGCTTTGCTTTGAGATTCTGCTAACATGCATACCAAAATCAGCCAGGCTCTATCATGTGCTGGACTGTTTCTAACAGTAAGAAGGAAAAAATTGTCCTAAAAGAGCTTTACAACATCTCTTTAAAAACATCAGGCCGTGGCTGTGGTGATAGACCACCAACGTGAGCTGCTGCTTGGTTACCAAGAGGATAAAATTTTACTCCAGGGAGATATTTTTATACAGTTGCGTATTCATATTACAGTAAATGCCAAAAGCAGCCTTATGTTCAGCAGCATATAAATATTAAGAAAATTCCACTTTCACAGAATCTACAATTCAGCCTACTTTTATTTCATGATAAAAACCAGGCAGTCTTGCCAGTCTGTAGTTGGATGGTCAGTGGATTATTATTCTATTATAATTTTTATTGTCTCTTTTGCAAGTACCCAATCATTTGACTGCTTGAAAGTCAGGTACTATCAAGCCCTGCCAAGTACCTCTATCAGCTTGTAAGAGGAGTTGAAAACCTTCCCCAGATGTACATTCGTTATAACCTAAACCATAGGTTTTGATTTTCTTTGTCATAGCAGTGGCAGTAGGACTGTAGACAGTGTAGACTGGCAAAAAGACGTGTTCAGCACAGATTATCTTCTAGTAGAAATGTGTTCTCTTCCACAAAGAATTGTTCTTTTTATAGCTTGCAATAGAAAATGGAGTTAGACATAGGAACCTTCTGGATAAATAATCTATAATCAGCTGAGAAATAGCTTTGATTTGTAGCTTTCTTAACGAGTTGTGGTGACCAAATACTACTGTGCTGTTCCTCCTACCCTATCTTGTCACCTCCTCCTGCGCCACTTCCAAATTCCTTTGTATTTTGCATACTTAAAATCGATGATGATATTAATTTAGCTTCTACTTATTTGCAGCTGTGAAACAGCACACAAGCTAGGATAACTTACAGGCTAAATGGGAATATTTGGGAACCATCCAAGACTCGCTTTGAACACAGAACTTTGTGGAATTATGTGTCTTTATATTTGCAAAATAAGCTTGACATCATATTTTAAACAGGAAAAGAAAAATGATGAATAATTCACACCAGTCAGCAACTGAAAAATGAACCGAACTATCTTCTCAAATTCTTATGCTCTTTGGCATCTTCAGCTACACTAATAAGGCAGTTTGGTCTTTTTGTTCCAGCTGTGTGGAAAGGAGGAGCAAAGGAGTAACTATTTTGTATAATGGTGGAAAGGTTGTTAGCCTCCAGAATACCTAATTTAAATTCCTGGGAGTGACTCTAGGTAGGGGGAAGTCTAATTTATAATTTGCTGTGCTGCAGAATGAAAGATGAGAGGTGTTCATGAAGATGGTGCAGATCAACAAACGGATGTTCCTCCTTCGAGGATAGCTCTCTTCAGCCTATGTAATACTTTGTTTACTTTATTGCTCTATTTTAGAGTTTAGGCTTGGAAATCCATGTCTCTTAGGAGTGGATTTTAAGGTGCAATGGGTTGGAAGGGATGCTTTTTTTTATGCCCCCTCTGCCTTTGTTTTTTGCTTTTGCTTTTATGATGGAAAATGTGTTTCTTAAAGTGACATTTATTTTCTCTACAGGTATGGTGTTAGTCCTGAGAACATTATTCTGTATGGTCAGAGTATTGGTACTGTCCCTACAGTAGACCTGGCATCTCGGTATGAGTGCGCAGCAGTAATCCTTCATTCTCCTTTGATGTCTGGATTACGAGTAGCTTTTCCTGACACTAGGAAAACCTATTGTTTTGATGCTTTTCCAAGGTATGTATAAATGCTGCAAAGATGATTGTCCTATACTGAACGTGCTCTTTAGGTGTTTAAAAAGGACTACTGGTGTAACTGTTTGGGGAACTCTATTGAATTGTGACTTGTATTTTGAACTTCAGGTATGCATACCTTCTAAATCGAAGCAGAGATTCACTACGTGAACAGTCTGATCTCAGTCTCAAACTGACATGATAGCTTAACAAACAAATAAAATTAGTTGTAAACACTAAGACTTCTCTGCTATTAACAACCCATAATACAAAAATAGGAGAATTCTTATACCATCAAGTTTGGATAAGTATCTTAACAACTAACAAATTAGTAATTGTACGCTGTTAACATCTCAGTCTTCGTTGATTTAGAAGGTAACATGATATCATGAAATGGATGTGCTGTCTGCAAGTTGCTTTTTAATATATTGCAGTATTTTTTATTTATTCATTACCAAATCAGCAGAGAAAAGGGTATAGATAATTGCTGCTTTAAAGGGAGAGAACAAGAGACTGAGAGGCTAGTGTGTTATACTGATGTGATTCCCTTTTCAACTTGGCTCTGCATTTCATGTATAATCTCAGGGAATGCATTTTAATGCCTTTGGTCCTTTTAAGTAAAACACTTCTGCATCTCTGTCCATATGTTCATACAAGTCTGAGACTTGTTTTTGTTTCTCTGTGATGCAGATCGTGTAAGATCCTAATGTCTGTACCAAAATAAAATAAGTTACTGTCTTTTCTGGAAGATTTTAAGCTTGTTTAAGAAGCTCTAGAATATTTTACATGTAGAAAACTATGTACAACTGGTTTCCAGATAAAACTCTTGCCTTTATAGCCTAGTGTCTCACTTGAAAAGAAATTGCAACAAGTTCCAAGTTAAAGAGTATCCAAATACTTGGGAATAGTAGATGTGGTAGGAGTAGAAGGTGTTGTAGGAATCTTTCTAGTATTTCTACATGTCTGCACCTGATGTTTGCAGGGATCCAGCATTCAAAAGTTCCATTCCAATGCTTTGGTTTTTTGTTTTTGTTTTGGTTTGGTTTTGTCTTTTTTTTTTTTCCTCCTGAAAGGGTTTAACTTTTACTGCATGGAAACTTACAAAATCGTTTTTTGTAGTGGTGATAGGACAAACCATACTTTCTTGATTTCATAACGAGGTGCTTTTGTTCCCCACAACCAGAGTCTTCATATTATTGCCCAATGACTCTCTAAAACTTTACTAAATTCTATGTTGCACATCTTAGCATTTGAGCTTAGTTTTGCTAACCTCCTACAGATGTTTTGTTGTTGTGACTTTGGACAGTTGCACTTCAAGTATTGTTAGAAGTGGATTGCTGTGGAAAAAATAAAGATATTTTAGTGACCGATATCCTGCATCAAGACAATGACAAAGCTGTCCGTGGGAGTTGGACATTTGAGAATGTGAGAGGGGAGCCAGTCTCTTTATAGCAGTGTATACAGGCTTGGGGGGAGTGAGGGGAGGGACAGATACAAAGCTAGCTGGTCCATGGAAGGGAGAAGATGAAACAGAGGACGCGCTGAAATCTTGTGCAAACTTGACTTTGCTTCAGAAAGTCATCTTTGCAATAAGTGTAGTAGGAGATGCTCATGGCATTTGTCATGTTTGTTTTATTTTGGTTACAACAGATTAAAATTAGAAGGTGGGGGAGGGTGAAAGCCATAGCTATAACCGTATGCCTAAACAGCCAGAAGTAATAATGGCTGTCACGGTATCTGTGCGATCCCCAAGTTTAGTATGCATCCAAAGAAGTTAAAATACAAATTGCTGAAAGTGCAGTCAGAATTTTAAATTGTTTTACACAAACTTGTTCATCATCCTCAAACCTTAAGTCCAATATTTATAAATGCCTCTGCTAGAGGGGAAAAAAAAAAAGCGTAGCCTTGATAGTAGCTCTGACCACAAAACTAATGGTGATTAGCTGATAGCAGCCATATCGAGTAAATTAGGGAAAAAAAAAAAGAACAGAAAAGCAGGGGGGACACTGACAACAGATGCACTGTAGCACTTCAGTGTTTTGTTCTTAACCTACTGAGCTGTTCATTGCTGTCAGTCTGACTTCACTTATACTATAAGCAGTGAAAATAAACAACAGTGTGCTTTTATGAATGTGTGCAGCTCAACTGTCTGTCTTCACGGCAGGAAACAAAATAGTTCTGTGTGCACCTACAGTGAATTGCTATTATGTGCATTTTATGTTGGGACTCCATGAGAATGTGGTCTCTGTAGATTTTTCTAGCTGCAGAGCAGTATGGCTAAGAATACTAAGTAAGTCTAACGTGCAGTTTAAATACTGCCTTATGAGTCGCTGAGTTGGCAATGGGACGCTTTCCAATTTTCTGCAAAATACAAATATCTAGCTTACTGGTCTGTGAACGTATGTGGAAAAAATAGTTTCATTATCTGAATACTGTAGTGAAAGGGGTTTCCTACATTAAATGAGATCTTAGTTTGTGGCCACTAAAGTGATGTATAAACACCTCTGTAACTGTGTGTAGCTGACCTGTCTTGTCCCTGAGTTCCATGATGTGACAGACCCTTCATGGGCTTAAGACTTCAGTTGACTTAGCATTTTCATTATAAAATATTTACATTTGGCTATACTAATTTGAGGATGAAAACTGGAGGGTGGGGGGGTGGGGATCTGCGTTATTCTGTTGTCTCTCAGGTTCTTGGGATATTTTTCTGTATTCAGCATAATTGCACACAACTGCAGTTCCAGACAGGAAAAGTGAAATAGGCTGCATTTTAATTTTAAATAACACTTTTCCTCTTTAAATGACATGAAATCTGTTTTTTGAGGAAGTATTGATACAGAGACAAAATATATTTACACTCAGCTGTTTACTGGAATACCAGTGGCTGTTCTGTAGAATACTGAATGCTGAGATTTGTGTGTGTGAGGTTTAGTGCTTCAGTTTACATCTTAATTTTTAATTAACTTTATATTTTCATATATCTTCTTTAAACCTGTTTTTAAATCAGTGTATGTTGACATTAGTCTGGTCACTTTGTAAAGTCTCTAGTCTTACCAAAACCACGTTCTCTTGTTCTGCAGGACAGGAAAATCCAAACACTTTTTATTAGATAGGGTAAAGAAATAAACTTGTCCTCCTGTCAAATCAAATATTACTGATAATCGTTTTTCCACCCAGTTCGTCCCATATCCTACATCATGTCCTGAGCCAAAGCGTAGTTTCATTATTGGCCAGTTCCTCCATTTGTTGATATAAGTGGAGGTGGTGGGGAGCTGAGTGCATTGGCACTCGGTGCTTGTGTACTGATCTGGAATTCCTGGTGGCTACCAACGTGGAGTGGCTGTCTGGCAATACAAGTTGGTGCCTGTGTGAAGGCTGTGTGGAGGTGCTGTTTGCTGCCTTGAAGTTCATGTGCTACCAGTGTGCTTCGTAACTGGGGTTTTCTGGTCGGAACTCAAAGGCGTGAAGGTGGCCTTGTCACTCTTCCCTTTCCTCTGACCCTGCTCTCCTGTGCGAGGCGGTCACTAGATACATTGGCCTGCAAAGTGCAGCTTGAGCAGCTTGCCGTTCTCCCACGGCTTTCTGGTTTGCCGTTTGAATGTAGACAATCAGTACAAAGAACAGGTTGTCTTTCTTTCTTGTTCCCCCTTCATTTGGGGGTTTAAAGACAGGTTTGAACCTCATGAGCTGAGACTCTTGTTGCGTGAAGTCTTATAACCGGAGTGTAGTTAATTGGTTGCTAATCTGTTAAATTGGAAGGTGACAATGTGTAATATGAAGAGTCCGCTCTGGTAACGTCTCATGGAATCTGATTTGCCTCTCACTAGGTTTCCTCAGTGCCTTCTGTGAAAGGTACAATACTCACTGGTGTTTTGGGTGCCAAACTTTATTTGCAGTGCTGCCCATTCAAGCTTCTTGTCACCAGAACTGGTGGCATAAAGGTAGCAGAGGCTCCAGTTTACACATGCGTTTTGGGAGTAACCTTGTGCCATATCATTTGAGCACAATTCCAAGCTTTTGTAGCCAGTTAAAAACGTGCAGTGGTAAGCAGGTCATGTATTGATAGTTAAGCTAGCTTTCTTTAATTGTGTGAAAATTAAAGGCACAAACTGAGTGATGTTTTCCTTTTTCCATCCCCCAGCATTGACAAGATATCTAAAGTAACCTCTCCTGTGTTGGTAATCCATGGTACCGAAGATGAGGTGATCGATTTCTCCCACGGCCTGGCAATGTACGAGCGATGTCCACGAGCAGTAGAGCCCCTCTGGGTGGAAGGGGCTGGGCATAATGACATAGAGCTTTATGCACAATATTTAGAGAGACTAAAACAGTTCATATCTCATGAACTTCCCAACTCCTGAAGAAGCCTACCTGATTATACCTCAGTTACTGTGAACGGAAGAAATTACCTGTTTTTGCACATGCTTTAACTGGATAGCTGTAATAGCTTTATACTATGAAGAAATACCCTGTCTTTAGGGTGTTCTAATCGAACATCTGATGAAACTTGTCTTTTATATCTGGAAATTATTCTACTAATGCACACAATATGGTCAACTACTGTAATTCCAACAATTTTTAGCTTCGTTGCCCTGAAGGAAGTGGGAATACTAGCTGCTTATGGGGACACTTTTTACTTAGTGCTGTATTCATTGAAGATCAGTTTTCTCTGTCTCACTTCTGATTGTTTGCAATTCTGTCCTACAGAGACTTTTTTTTTTCAATGTTCTCAATGTGTAGAACACAACTGTTACGAGCTACAGCTTGTTCTAAACAATCAGCCATGGGTTCAATCTAAGGGAGTACTTTCTTTGTAAAGTTTCTAGCTGTGGTATTGTAACTGGAAAGTTATTGTGATGAAGTTCCCCCTCCTCCCTTTTAGTGTTCTTTTTGTTAACTTACTGATCTTCCCAAGTAAATTATTTAAATATACTTTTTCCTGATAATAAACAAACTACTATATGGGGCTAAACTCTGTAATGACTTCTCCATTACTTGTGTAAACATAACTGGATTATTCTCAAAGGAACTATGGACAAAATTGCTTTTGTTTAAAAATAAATGTGTAAATTTACTACTAGAAAACTCATTTTAATATTCAGATGGTCTGAATAATAGCCATAACAGACATTTCCTTCTGTAAAGCATTCCTGTAGACTTTTTAAAAGTACTGTACATATTTGAATTTACATTGTGCATAGATTCTTAATTGGTAGTTTTAATTTAAGTCTAGCTACAATAAACTGCAAAATTCTGGTTTGTATATGATTGAATACATTTTGTTAAAATATGTTTTTATCCCTATATTATTTTGCTATTAAAGTTTTATAAAGTTTCCAGGACAAAAAATTTACACATTTATGTTTTGATGAATTTCTGTAACTAAATTTTCATTAAGCTGATCTTTTTAGTTTAGGAGTAATTTGATTCTTTGACACTGGAATCGCACAGATTATGCATCAGAAATGCAAAACACATAATTGTTACACTACTAGCATAGGTCTAATTTTTCCAAATTTAAAGGCCTTAAATGTACTGTAAGCCTCAGATTGTTGTATAAATTGATCGCGATTGATTGCAGTTTGTGTCCTGTTGCTAGAATGCAACACAGTGGTTGTAATGGAATAAAGGATGCATGGATTAGATCTTGCTGAATTTTTGAATCTTATTTGGTGTATAGTTTTCCATACAAAGAAGAAAAGTACTTGAATTTCATTATTTAATTCCTTCCTTCCAAGGAAAACTATCCTAAAGTAGAAAGCCTCATTTCCACGCAGCTTGGTATGTAAATCAAATGTTAAAAAGATTACTTCTAAATGGTGTCCAGCTGTTTTTTAAATAACAAAAAAACATGAGTCATGGCTGAGAAGAAATGTTTGGACATAGTTGTCAAGAGACCTTGTAACAGGCCTGCAGTTAATTGTCAGCACTGCAAGTGTGTCTGTCTTCGGTTGTTGGCTTGGCCATATTGCTGTAAAAGGAAAAAAAAAAAGTTATTTTCATTTACAGTGGAGTGAGGGGAAATAAGGACACCTGTCCTTCTGCATGTCATTTGGATCCTTACTATGGATGCTTGCACCCGTGTTGTCCAGTCTTGAGTTTTAAATGCCCCAAGCACCAGGGTACCCAGCAGTTGTCTTGGTGACTATTCCAGCCATAATTGGCAGGTTCTGCCTCATCTTCACCTCAAGCGTGACTCTTCTGTCCTGCATTTTAAGTAAATATTCAGTTACATGTCATGTTTGTTTTTAATTGTGCACCTTCATAAATCTATGGTAGGTGTGTTGCTTTTTCTCCGTGTCTGCACGTGTTCGTTTATTCCTGAGACCTAAGCTCAGTGGAAGCAAAGCTGATGGCCATGGTATAGGTAGGTACTCAAGATAACTTTTCAAGTGTAAGCCTATCCACATAGTGACTTGGGGAATTTTTGCTTATTAGGCAATGTTTTTAATACGCCAGTTGAATTTTGGGTTGCTCTGAGAACTTCAGACTACAATGTTTCTTCTCCTCAGGACCTTTTTTGGTTTGAGAAACTGGTACTTACCACCTTTTCCCTATTAATTATTATTTTTTTAATTACTACTTCTGTAATTCCTGCAGTCATTTTGTGACTTTGAATTTGCTTTGTTTTTGTCGGTATTCCTCTGTTAATGAGATCCCCAAATACAACACTGTCACATCGGTCCCAGGGTCACTGCACTTGCAGCCCAAGTTCAATGTTACGACTGCACATGAATTTCCACTTGTACTATCTTTTATTTGTGCAAATTCCTGCCTAACTATAGTACTTAGAGGTGCCTTGCTATTCTTCTGGCTTCTGCATTGTCTGTTTTGCTTTGCAAAGTTCGTCTACATTGAACTAAGACAAATATTTTGCTGTTAATTAGGATGTTGATGACCTATCAGTGATCCACGGGGCTTCTTCCCTCGTTTTGTATTCAATAATCTATTTACCTGTTTGGTCCCTTAAACAATTTTTGTTGTAGCCCTGTTCCCATTGAATAGTTCTTAGATGAGTTGTGAATTTCTGTTATAATTTCCTGGCATGTCCTTTGAAGGAAATAAATAGTGAGCTTCTTTGTGCTGTAAACTTTCAACTTAACCCCTGTTTCAAGGCATCAGTGTTTCAGGCATTTCAGAGTGCTACTGCCTGAATTTTTAGTTTTAAAAAAAATATGTAAAAAAAAAAAAATCCGTGGCCAACTCATGAAACTGCTTATAAGACAGTGGATTTCAGGTCCCCATTTCTTTAAAGAAAAAAAGGTTGGAATAGAAATTTTAGACGATGAAAAAGGGGATAATATGAGGTTATGAAAGAGAAACTTTGGATTGGGCTAAAAAAGTAGTGTGTTCCAGCAAACTGCTAACTTCACTCATTTAAATGTATAATGCAGGCCTTTGCAAGAACTTGTTATGCATATTTTAGAGCTACCAAGGTGTCACTGTAAAAATGGCTGTATATGCCTAGATAAATTATGCAATGGGTCTTCCAAGAGTGTAAATAACATGTTTTTTTCTTTCCATTTTTCCTGTGTGACTTGCTAACTTCATTTATGTAGTACAACAGTATCTGAAGTGCAGCTTTTTTCAGGAAGGTAAGTTGTGGCACACCTACTCTTATATTAGTAGTTGTCTAAGGTTTGTACTTAAAAAAAAAAAAAAAAAAAAGGAAAATATTTGTTACAACTTTAAAGGTAGTGTTTTCCAAGGAGTTTGGTGTGCATCCTTTTAAAATTTATGTAACTGTTACGAATTTAGCTTGTATTCACACTGAGATCTGTTACCCTTGTTGCCTCTGCTATGTTTTTTCTTCCCTCCAGTTCTTCTTTGTCTTTCCTGCAGTTTGTGGCAGCTCTGCTCAGGCCACTGGCCCAGCAGCTTTCTAAATGCCCAAGCCTGTATTTACACTTAGTATTGTACACATCTTCTGTAAACCCTGTATCGTATTTGCTTTTTCTAAATGGTGCTAAATATAGAAGTAGAGAACCAATCCATTCTCTTCCTGCAGTTACTTGACTGGTTCTCATCTGGAAGATCCCTTTTTCCTTAGATTTATTCTCATGAATGTGATCTTGAATGTGTAATGATCTTACTTAAGTCCATTTAACTTACTTTTCCATATCCAGCCTTCCTTCCTTGTGGAATTCACCAGCCATTCTAGCTCTGAAATTTGTTGGGTTGCAACTGCAGTTGTTTTGTCCTCCCAGCACCGATTAAGAGTAGGATGGCTCTCTGGTGGTGGGCATGCTGATGCTGGGAATGAGGTCAAGCCCCAGAACTACCTGCTTAGTCTTTATTGCATTCAAAGTCCTGCAATAATTCTTAGATCAAATTGCGATGAATTTCAAAGTAGGAGATTGTATTTCAGCTGTGAAATATTTGGGTCTCGTAACTTCCTTACACCAGTGAGGACAAGATTATAGCAGTGGGCTGAGCGCTGCTTTGTTTCTGGCAATGTCTGGTTGTGTGGCCGGGTTCCAGCAGTAACCAAACTAATTCCCCAGAAAGTGTTGCGATAACATGCACGCTGTCTCTATGGGAGAGGGGAAAAAAAAAAAAAAGGAAAGAAAACCCTCACCTGTTGAGGCTAACTGTACATTGTCTTCTGCTTGCTGTGAAGGTAAACGTGTCTCTTGGACACAGAGCTCCGGGGTCCCGCTGGGGAGCGCGCCAGTCCTGCCGTGGGCACTGCGTCCCCCGTGCTTGCAGCCTTACCCGGGGGCTGCCGAACGCAGACCTGCGCTCGCTCTTCTGCCCTGCGTGGGACGCGGCTGTGAGGCCCACCCGCGCTCCGCCAGCGGTACCGGCGCCGGAAGGCAGAGCATCTCCGTGCCGCCGGGGGGAATCCCTCCCGCTCGGCGCCGGAGGCGGGCTCGCAGCGGGGCCGGG
>VXAL01009527.1:101272-115745 GCA_013399475.1 Chauna torquata | reverse complement strand
CATCGCCGCCGCTGCCGCTGCCCCCGTCTCTTGCAGGGCCGTGCGCGGAGGCCGCCCCGCACCTCGCCCCGTGGCACCCCGGCTCCGACACCCGCCGCGCCGCCGTCGTGGGCCGGGGGGCGGCCCTCCGCCTGGAGAGCTCCGCTGCCTTCCACTCCCTCGTCATCCGCGACGGAGGTAAGCGGCCCGGCCGCCCCCTCGGGTCCGGCGGGCGGCACCTCCCCGGTCCCCGTTTTTCCAGCCCCGCCGGTGCGCGCTCCCTGACCCCGCGCCTCTCCCCGCTCCCGCCAGGGAAGCTGGTGTTCGCCGACCGCCCCCACGAGCCGCCCATCACCCTGCGGGCCCGCTACATCCTCATCCAGGACGGCGGGGAGCTGCACATCGGCTCGGGGCGCTGCCCCTACGGCTCGCGGGCCACCATCTCGCTGTACGGGCGAGCCGCCGAGGGGGCGGCCGTGGCCGGCTTCGGGCAGAAGTTCGTGGGCGTGGGCCGCGGCGGCGTCCTGGAGCTGCACGGCCGGCGGCCGCGCTCCTGGACCCTCCTGGACAAAACGCTGCACCCCGGCGGGCTCCGCCACGGCCCCTACTCCTCGGAGAGACGGTGGGGCAGCCGCGGGCTCAACCTCCGCGTCCTCGACGCCGGCACGGCGCGGGTGCTGGCGGCGGGGCGCTTCGACACCCACCTGCAGCCCGGCGAGTGCCGGCGGCTGCGCGCCTTCCTGGCTCTCCAGCCCCCCGGCAGGGTGGTGGCGGCCGCCGTGGGNGGCGCGGGCGGGGGCTGGGCTGCGGCCCCGCCGGCACCGGCCGGGCGCCCCGCGGAGGGAGGGCAGGAGGGCGGGGAGGCGGCAGCTCTGCGGAGGCTGCAGGGGGCAGGGTGCGGCCCGGCTTGCTCCCTCCTGGTCTCCCTCAGGCAGCCCTGGGCGCTGGTGGGGGTCGTCGGAGGGGATCCGCTTTCCACAGCAGAAGATAAAAGAGAGTATCGCGGCAGCGGGACAACGGGGCTCGCCGTAGCCCGAAGAGAGTTCCTGACCTACGATGGCACCCGTTTTACTGTTACTGCTTTCAGTGGATGGATTAAAGGTTTAGTGTTTCCTGACCGTTGTTCGCCTTCTGTTGCTTTGCTCAGTCAGCCTGCCGTCAGCCTGAAATGTGCAATGATAGTGACACTTGTGTACACTTGTGCTCATACGCACGGTGACCAAGCTAGCAGCAGCGCTCTCGTGAAGTAACGTTTTAGCTGCCTACGAACAGATGACACTGACGTATTTAGTGGCTACAGCTCTTCTATCGCACGCAGAGCTACCTAGATAAAAATTAAATCGGTGCGCTCTTTGGCTAATTGCGTGGTTCTGTCGTGCGCAACTGTAAAAATAATTGATTGCTTCATTTTTCAGGGGTGCCTCATAATGGATTTAAGGTGGAAGTGTCCAAAGGAATAATTCTTCATTTAGTGGATGATGTTAGAAGTTGGTTACCTGGTGACAGGATTGTCATTGCCAGTACAGATTATTCTATGCATCAGGCTGAAGAGTTTAATCTCCTTCCTTGCCCTGAATGTACAAGTAATCAAGTGAAAATCGATGGTATGAAATATTTTTATTAAGCTACTCATTTGTGCTAAATATTTGCATTGTTGCACCTTTAATGTTCTACATTTGCTTTTACTTGTCTTTTTAGCTAAATTTTGTCCCATAAGCATGTGGACACTTGCCACAGGAGAGCTAAAAGGCCCTAATATTTTATTGGGACTTAAAATTTGGCTTGAGGCAGCCGTCGCTTGCAGAAGCCAGGGGAAGTACTGCTCTGCTGTGGATCAGATACTAACAACTGGGCACGTCCCACATTTGGTGACTGCTTAAATGAGAAGTGTGCACTTGCTTAGGACAACATGATAATGAAGATGCTGTGCTCACCCTGAATAAAAAGATTTCTGATTTTCACAGGCAGCCCACTTTATCTTCATATTGGAGAAGTCATAGACGGCATCGATATGAGGGCGGAGGTTGGCCTTCTGACTAGAAACATACTTATTCAAGGAGAAATGGAAGACTCCTGTTACGGACAAAATCAATGCCAGTTTTTCTCGTTTGACACATTTGGAGGACATATTAAAGTGAGTGATTTTTAATGCAAGTACGAGTAGGTGGTTTCAGGTAATTCCTTTCCTGGTTTGTAAATGAGCAGTGTACTGCATGAAGCTGCCTTTGTGTCTGGGGAAAAAGTATACTTGTCTATGAAGGAGGGGAAAGTTTGTTGGCCTGTCTTGCGTAACTGGACTTGCAATGTGGCTGTGCCATTTTGTTCACTGTGTGTGCAAAAACGTAGCCTTCTAGAGGGGATTCTTTAGCTCCATCGCTGTTGGTAGGGTCAGTGTGAAGTTACACAGGTCGCAAGATGCCACTGAAGAAATTGTGCTTCCTTTGGAGCAAACCTGCTCTGCTCATGGCTCAGATAAGGGCTGGGTCTCACCGGTTGTGCTTTGCCTTCTCTGGGTTGTCCCAGGTGTTCTTGGTGGAAATGCAAAGTTTTGCTGTTCCACGGGCTTTGTGTAAAATAAATCCATTACCAGTTGGTGGAAATCAGAGATCTGTGCAGGTCCGGCCTAAAATCACTTGGCAGAGATGAAGTGGCCAGGAAATAGAGCCTGTTGGTAAGCGCTGTCCCTTTCTGTAGCTGGCAGGAGTATTTTGTCCACAGCAGTGTCACACATTTACGTGCTGCCGTTGCTAAATGCTGTCCGTGCTGGTTGCCAGCTATTCCTTGGCAGCCCCGCGCCTGTAGGTGCGCAGCCACCGGCACGCTTCTCTGCAGGTGCTGCTGTGAGTCAGAACAGGGAGCTGGCACCTCCTTCTGGGATCAGGCCCTGTTTTGTACTGCGAACATATTGCCTAACAGGGAAAAACGTGTTTTTCTTCTTACGTGTATTTATATTGCAATGCCTTACTTGGACCTACATTTCTCTCAACAGATCCTAAAGAATTTTAGCTCTGTTCACATGTCAGGAGTGGAATTAAAAAACATGGGGCAACAAATCCTGGGCAGTTACCCTGTGCACTTCCACATGGCTGAGGATGTGGATGAGAGAGGAGGATATGAGCGCCCAACGTACCTCGATAACCTGGCTATCCACCACTGCTTCTCTAGGTGTGTTGCCATACATGGGACTCATGGCCTGCTGGTAGGAAGCATATTTTATTAGTACCAAGTTAATTTCTTTGTTTAGGTACTGCTAAACAGTAAGAGCCATTTGTGATGCAAAGAGAAATCAGAATATTGAAACAAGGCGTCTTTTCCCCAAGAGATGTCTTGACTTGCCGACTTCAATTGACAGGTTACGACTGCTGCTCTGGCGGTGCAGCTCTTTGAATTGAATTTCAGGTTCTTCGCATTGTCTTGGTAATTAATATTATTAATAGCCTGTTCAGATATAGTGAAATCTTTGCCATGGTTACTATGGACAGTTTGTGATAATACAAACTTTCATTTAAAATGAAAGCGATGGACTTTTAATGGACCTGACGGAAGCAATAGACCTTTAATTTGCAATGGAGATAAAAAAGACAAGGGTTGTTCAAGTCAGGGCAATGTGAAACAAATCCAAAAATTTTCACATGACAAAGGGAATGCAATATGAGATGTACAGACCCAAATGGCCACTTCAGTGCCAGAAAAGCCCTCAGGAACTTGGCTTTGACCTAGATCTTCACAAGGGCATTGTGGAGAGGAACTTAAAAAAAAAAAAAAAGCTGCACAAGCCCCAGCTGGCAAAGACAGATTCCCACTCCAGTCCTGACACGTCCAATTGCCGTGTGCTTTGTAGGACCCAGAATGGTGTTTTCGTGTTTGTGGGCATTTCCTCATTCACCTGATGTGTGCTTAGGCAGAGATAATCCCAGAACTATCTGTGACCTCCCACGTTTCTCCTGGCAACGCTGTCTCAGCTCTGGATCTAAAGCTCTGTAAGATATGACATAGATACACTCTGGTGGGACCCTTGTGTAAAAGTGTCCACCTAAGAGGATGTATTCATAAAAATGCGATACTGGACTTGTACAACTGAGAGCACTTTTCATGTATCCTAAACAGTATTTATATCATCCAGATCACTCAGAATTATTGATTGCCTTCTCTTATACGTGATTCGCTCTGGCTATAGTGCCTGCTTTTGTTGACAGAGCCCTTACGTGGCCGGAGACTTGCAGAGTACGTGTAGATACATTTCAACTCCCTTTCTCTTCTCATTGATATTACACCCTTTGAATAGCAGGAGCCTGCCAGAAATGAAAAATTAAGCTTTACATTAATATTGTTCCGGAGAAGAACGATTTATGCTGTAGCTGTTTATCAGAAGGGAGGTTGTCGTGGGTTTATCTAGGTGTGTGGGATTCAGTAGGTGTGCAATCAGGAATCCAAGAGTGAGATCCAGGCCACCAGCTGGTGACGGTTGAGGGCTTTGAGTCGGTGAATAGGTCAATAGATTTTATAGCAAAGGTTAAATATGTGATTCTGTGGAAGAATCATGTGCTTTCAATACATTCATTAAGAGTGCTTAAAATGTATTAAAAAGCCTTACTTTAAAATAAATTAAAATAATTTGCAGTGCCAGAGAACTGCACATATATCAGAGCAAGGCAGTTAAATAACATAGGTAGGTACCCATTGTAGCATGAGATTATGAAACTTCAGCCTTTGGGGCAGAATAAACCAGACAGATTTCTTTTCCCCCGTTTTGTTTAGAGGAAGTAACTTTAGAAGTATGTTACGGGAGTGCTGTGCTTTGTGCTGTGCTGTGCACGGGTCACGCAGCATTGTGTGCGAGGCCCTTCTCCCATCTGCTTCTCCTGCGTGCCAGCCTTGTGCCGCTTTGCAAGCCCAGCGCAGCAGCACACGTGGCTTGGGTTACTCACCGTGGTTAGAAAGCAGGCTGTGACCTGCCGCTTGCTTCCCTGACACACGTCACACATACCGCAGAATACTGTAGTCTTTCATGTATAAAGTTGCAGTGCCTGAAGGTCACTTATATTGTGTTGCTGAACTATATATAATTCAGTGTTTAGAGGCATCTCAATCATCTGGTGTTGGACACACCAACGGGGCTGTAGCCTGTGATGTGGACAATGTTGCTTGCTGACACGTACAGTAATATGCTGCTGCTAATGCCACAGTGCTGCAGGGAGGCTGTCCTTTCCAAGCCTTTAGTTTCTGTCTGTGATAAGCTGGGATTAATCAGTTATTGCTCTTTTGAGCTAATAACATGGACCCTTCTCATTCAGTGCAAATGTAAATGATCTTTAAATTATGTTATTTCTGGAAAGGAGAGTGATCAATATAATTTCATGTGTGTAAGTTTTCAGAGCTGCCGTATGTTTCTGAAACTGTCACAAATCATATTAATTAAAGCTAAAATCTGGTTTTGCATACAAGGCTGTTTTTAATGCACTTTTCTGAAGCACAGATTAGCTACGCTTCAGCTAAATTCATAAGAACAAAACTCCACAATTGAAATGCTTTTTCCTTTACTGCAACAGGCATTTTGCCATTACAGATTCTCTTAAAAAATAGTCTTTGATGTAGCTCCTACCCATCATTTGTAAGGATATAAGTAGCCAGGCTTACTGTTCCTGGCAGGTTGGCAGGGGCACTTGCATCTTTATCTAAATCCATTTCCTATCTGCATTTCCAAGACTCAACTAATAGAGACACTTTCTCTCAGCGTCGCTGCATGTAGGTTCTCGGTTATCTTCCTTGTAGCTCGCCCTGAGCTATTGCACCTGCATCCAGAGTCTCAGTGGATTTCTGAAAATGGATTAGCCAGGAGTTGGGTACTTGGTTGTGTGGTGCCTTATTTTTAACTTGATCACCTCACTGAGGCAGAAACAAGAGCAGCAGATGGCATGTTTGAGGGGTGACTGCCAGGAAATCAAAGAAATCCAGTAGAAATATACTTACGGAAACTATACTGTTTGCAGCTCCAGATGTTCCGTATGGTTGTAGCCCATTAAGGGGTAATCACGGTATATGAATCTGAAATGGATTTGGTTCAAGTATCCCTCTGCATACAGAAATAACCAAATGGGTTAATATTAGTTAATCTTGCAGTTTTACAAGGACATAACTCTAATTGACGTCAACAGGAATTTTGTATGCCCGAAGAGTGAATAAATATGCTGATGATGATCATGTGAATTACAAAGTTCGGTTTAAGTGAGATTTAGTAACAAATAGTTGGTACTTTGACTAACCTGATTTAGTTTTCACATTTAAAGGATTTCTAAATTTGCCTTCATAAGACAGTACATCAAAGGAGGCTTCTGCTAAGTCCTCTTGGTCAAATTATGAGTTAATGAATGTCAGTTAATCTTAAATAGGCTGAAACAGTAAAATACCATCTCTGCCCAAGCTCATCATTAGAGGAATGAAGTAGACCTGCACCTTCTGAGAATGGCGGAGAAAGAACAGAAACCTTGATAATATAAATTACTTCGTATAGTGCCTTTTAAAGAATTTTTATTTTATTTGGGAAGCATTGCAGTCATGACAATTTCTGGACTAACCAGGCTAGCTTTTTGTTTTTTCACACAAGACACACAGATATTTACTTCATGATGCTGAATCAAGTGTTTTCTCCTAGAGCTGAGAGCGGTTTTAAATGCAGTATTTTGTTATTTTCCTTTAATTATGCATATGATCTTCCTTAGAGTAATTTTAGTAGCAGTTATGCTATATAAGAAGATCAGTCCACTCTTATGCAAACCTTATGTGGTTTGGGTTAGCTCCTGGACTGATGCACACGAAGACATTGTGCACTGTAGCAAAACCACTCCATGAGATTTTCCGAGTTTATTGATAAACAAAGCACATCACTCATCATTCCTGCTGCTGTTAGTGTTGCAATCTATGGCCTGTATACTTTTTTCCAGGTAAAAGACACCATTGGCTATGACACTCTGGGGCACTGTTTCTTCCTTGAAGATGGGACAGAGCAACGCAATACGTTCTATCACAACTTAGGCCTCCTCACAAGGTCAGGAACGATCCTACCTTCAGATCGCAATGAAGCTATGTGCCTTGCCATCCGGAGCCATGTCTATGGGAATTACATTCCTGTGCCAAGCACTGACTGCATGTAAGTGCTCCAGGAGCTACAGTTAGGTTTTGCACTGGTGTTGAGCTTTATAGCTGGGTCCTAAAGAATACTGTTTTGAAACAAAACTTTTGCATGGTGCTATTTGATGAAAAATTTGTAGCTTTTCCTATCATTTCTCATTTAAAAATAATTCGGCTACTTGACCGTGTTTTGCATGTGAAGATATCTATTAGCATCTGCCTGAATCCTAAGCAAGGAGTATTTGCTGCTGTTTATTCCTGTTGCTGTTTCCTGAGAATCATAAATACATATAGTACTTTGCTTGTGTCTGAACCCCTTTCAATTCTTTTGAACAAGAAGGCTCCATGAAATTTGTCTGCTAAATGTAAGTCGGTGCAGCCCTGGTGTAAGCTGGCAAAAATATCATTTAGTACAAAGGGAATTTTTGTCAGTTTTCACCAGGGCTGAATTTGACATCTAGAGTAAATTAGTGAACTGTACACAAGTACATGAGTATCTGGACTGCACTAGGAGATTTAGTGAGAATGTAGAGATTAGCATACAGTACAGTGAGCCTCATTTGTAACATGATATACAATAACCTGCTACAGCTGACCAAAGTCAGCTTCTATTTTGGAGACTGATGTGCTGTAACATGGGCACTCAGGGGATCCAGGTACTGGCCTGGCTAGTGTTTGCAGGTAAGAATATAATTTAGCAAAGAAAATTTGTGTTTTCATGTGTTCTGGAAAAGGATCAAGTGCCCAAACCCTACTTATTTTAATTTATGTAAGTAGTCTAATTGAATTAATTACCATTATTGTTGTTGAAATGCTGAGGTTGTACAGTTAATACAGATTTATTGTGCACCTATTTAGTCATTCTGTTCATGCAAAGGAGTGGGGATTCTCAATCATGTAGTAGTTAAGGAAGATAAAAAATTATTGAGATTTTCTGCTTGGAATGATCAAATTAATTGGTATGGTCAGGAGAAAAGGTTTACAGTGTTTTTACATGTGGTCTGTATTATTGCAAAAGATGTTATCAATGAAGTAAGACAACAGATCATAATGTTTTCATAGCTATAGCTGGCTTCTGTTTGCACCACTACCAATCCCCCCTCTGAGGCAAAAACTCTTAATTTGAACAAATGTCAGAATAATATCTCCTTAATCTCCTGCTTAATGAGCCATTTGCAGCTTGCAAGGATATCCATTTTGTTTTCCAAGTAAAAGCATCATAAATCCATAGCGAATCCCCTACCTCCTGCCATTGCCCCCAAAGTTCCAAAAACTGAAACAGAAGTTCACGTTTCAGGCAATTTGCAAAGCTACTTAAGTTTTGGGAATAAAAAAAAAAAAAAGACATCAGGTTTCCTTAAGCTGCATTTAACAGAGCAGGGATTTTGTGTTAATGGTCTCCTATAATTTACAATAGGTTCAGCATGTGGCTCCATAAATGAATGTCTGACATCACTAGATGCTTTCTTTTCCTTTAAGAGAATCATTAAAAGGTTGTGTGGAGTTTTAAAGTCAATAGGAGGGTTGTGGCTGAAGTCCAGCACAGTGCTATGAAAATGTATCCCTTCCTGTTTGGTAACTGCTTAGGATCATTTTGATTTTGATTTTGATTTTTCAGGGCTGTCAGCACTTTCTGGATTGCAAATCCAAACAACAACTTAATAGAGAATGCAGCAGCCGGTGCTCAGGTAAAACTATTTAACAGCAAGAACTATACTTTGCCTCCAGGTCCCGTATATTCTACTCTTATTGATGTCTTTAGCGTGAGGGCAACGAATTTTTAGTAACTGATCATAAAATTTGGATATATATTTCTGCAGCCTTTCTCTCTGTTAAGAAAAAGTATTTGCCTGCAATTGTCTCACAGTTGCCTCTGAGACTGATTTCTCGCACAACTGTGGCTGGAAATGATGTGTGGTGTCTCTTAGCAAATGTTGATTTTTACTAGTAGTTAACAGTTAAATGCCCAATAAATTTTTACACTTGTATATATAAATATGTATTCTTTTGGTTTTATTATCTCTGATGTTTAATCAAATCGTGTTTGTGTTTAATGTGGCTGTATAGAGGAGGCTATGTTTTCTAATAAACTACCTGAATTTCACCCATAACATATGGATTTTTAAAACTCATGCGTGTGTGCCTCTGGGGCCCACTGTGCGTGCCAAAAGATAAGTTGAGAGGTGTAAGGGTATGGGCTGGTGTGTGTCCCCTGGGACTCGCATGTGTTTTGCAGGCTCAGCTGAGAAATCTGGCCAGCATAGAGGGAAGCACCGAGTCCCCAGGATAATCTGTATCGTTAATTGCAGTGTCCCATTTCTTGGACCTCCGTTTGTTTTTTAGGATGTTGGGATATGGTACATCTTCCACCGGGTTCCAACTGGACAGTCTGAGGGGCAATATCCAGAGGGACGGGCTGAACATACGCCCTTGGGAGTATTTTACAACAACAGAGTCCACTCCAATTTCAAGGCATGTGGATGATTTTTGTATGTTACCACAAGTATAATGGTATTGTGCAGGGCTGACTATGTGTGGTGCTCTTATTTATGGCTGTCTCACATTTTGATACTGGTCTTCTAGCACTATATCAAGAGACACTCAGCTTTGGGAGGTGTGCTCTTTATATATTAAAGAGGGAGCTGAGCAGAACGGGGCTCCCAGTTCAGTTGTTAGAGGGGATGTGCCCAGGCC
Organism: Chauna torquata; assembly: GCA_013399475.1. Lineage (NCBI taxonomy): Eukaryota > Metazoa > Chordata > Aves > Anseriformes > Anhimidae > Chauna > Chauna torquata. The sequence goes on along the minus strand of VXAL01009527.1, from coordinate 105,944 downwards.
AGAGGTGCACCTACTACTAAGTGAGATTTCAGGAACGACAGGCAGGAGGACACTGAGCACTGCTGTTGGCCACGGTGGTGCAAGGATATAGGGGGATGACCAAAAGTAACTTGTGCCAGGGCCTGCTCATCACCTTTGAAAAATTAGACCAAAAATTCAAGGGTAATTCCAAGAAAAACACATTCCCCCAAATACACTGTTGACATGAAAACTTAACCTGTAAGCTATAAAAAGCATTTTTTTACTTATTTCTCAGGATTCTAGATTGAAATCAGTGCTGTTTTCTGGGTCTTGTATATATTACCTCTTGGGCCATGACAGCTGTTGCTCTATCTGAAAGCCTTTATAACTTGGCTACAGCAGCTCATGTTCCCTTTTGACTGTCGGGGGACTCGTCACTCTTTATTTAAAGCCTTACTTCTTAACATCAGTCTTTTTCCAAAAAGTTGTCAAGAGCTTGGCAGAGTCCCTTATTGCTTTCCGCAGGAGAGAGAGAGTGGGAGTTCAGTGCCTTGCATTGGGTCAGAAGACAGCCCAAGATGTTGATGCGTACCATATGGCAGGGCAGGCTCTGTCCTGACTTCAGCATGCTACATCCTGTGCTAATGTCATGCTGGGCGGTGCCAAGTGACACCGAAAGGGAAGAGAAAGCCCAGGCTGCAGGCGCTCACTCTGCCTGCACACACTGGCTGCCCATGTTCATTGATAAAATCTGTGATCTCTGGTCTCTGGTGTGCAGTCTGTTAAAATAATTGGAGTCGTCTGCATTTTCAGGCTGGTTTGTTTATTGGAAAAGGAGTAAAGACAACAAGAGCCAGCGCTGAAGATCCCAGAGAGTATCTCACTGTCGATAATGCCAGGTAAGCACATGCTGTATGGCTAAGTATTTTGGATACTTGTATTGTTTTTTGGCTTCTGCATTGTATTTAGCAGATCATTAATGCCTCATTATGGCTGGAGCATCTGAGAATGCACACAAGCTCTCCTTGATGTGCAGAGGCAAATATTTCATAGCCATGCACTGAATTGTTTGTATTATTGCTGATCAAAAATGATATATGTGCACTTGGGGTTATGAGGACTAAGCCATGAAGCACTTGAATAGGGCTCTAGAACCCATTATTCTGTTAGCAGCTTTGTAAACTTCAACATTTCTTATTAATTACTTAGACAAACTTACATCTGAAAGATGACATAAGAGCTCCTAAGAGCACCGCATTAACTGAGCTCCTTGCTTCAGGTTTCGCCCACATCAAGATGCTGATCCTGAAAAGCCACGAGTTCCTGCGATAATTGATGGTCTTATTGCTTTTAAAAATAATGACCATGGGGCCTGGGCCAGGGGTGGCGACATTATTTTCCGCAACTCCGGGTAGGTTACTGTAATTACACTCTGTACCGTTCCCCTCACGTCAGACGTGAGTAGGCCTGTAGGCCAAATTCACCTCAGACATTCTTTGTAATTTACACCTCTGTGCTTCCCCCATCCTAGGTTTTCAGACAATGGAATTGGACTCACGCTGGCTAGGTAATTTCTTAATATGTACCGTCTTCTCGTTTTTTCCCACAATGTGTCAGGCTAAAGAATGGAAGCTGAGACACTCCTCCAGTAATTACTGTACGACATAAGAAAATCTCACGTTTCCCTCCCAGACCACATCAAGCCTTCCTCGTGCAGCCGTTAACACAGGGAGCAATTTAGCCTTTTGTTCTCTTTGCCTCAGCATGTCTGGGGAATACGTTGTAACTGCTGAATATTTCCTCTTGGCCAGTAGGCCCTGAACCAACAGACTAAACACCTGGCTCTGCGTGGGGAGAAGACTTTCCTTCCGTCCTCGCCCAGCGGCACGGCATGGCCCACAGCTTGTACACCGCGGGCAGGGCGGCCGGCATGGCACGGCACGGCACGGCACAGCACCACACTGCCTGGTGGCAGAGCCATCGTCTGCCTCCTCCACTAATGTCTGCCCCGCTCCCGCTGCTCTCATCACAACACCTCTTGCAAAAATCCTGCAAAAACAAGCCAGGTCCAGAGCCCAATGCAGGCCATGAGAATCAGTGATGGTTGGTTCTGGTATCACGGATGTAGCTAAAAATTTGTGGAGCAGCTCAGTGTAGAGCAATTAGATAAGTTGGGTAGAGATATTGTATCTTTTGTGTAATTAGCAGTGCAAATTAATTGGTTGTGTAGTTACCTGCTGTTTCTTTGTCTGCTTGTAGTGATGGGACATTCCCCACTGATGATGGCTCCAGCCTGGAGGTGGCACGCTCCATTTTTGTTGGAGAAAGCAGCAACTTCGGCTCCCAGGGAGGGCGGAACAGCTACTGGGGGAAAGGGGCAAATGGAGAATACAGGACGCTGCCCAGAAACAAGTAAGTTGTTCTTCTGATGTTTCTTCCCGGCATTAGTGCAAGCTTGAAGAAAAGCCTCAGGAATGAATGTGGCTACCAATAAGTAATTTGTACTGGGTGTTTAAATTATTGTACAGGCCAGAAATAATAAGCATCTAAATAAACTCACTCATCAGGACAACAATTTGAGAGCATTCTCAACTGAATGTTTAATTTAATTTTCTGCTTGGTTTATAAGTCACTGAAGAGTGGATTAGAGAATCTGAAAGCTACCAAATTGCTTTTGTGCGGTGCTTCATTAACACAGCATCAACCTGACGGCGCAGCTCCCTTATGCTGTGCTTCCCTTATGCCTTCCTGCTGGCATAGCTGGGTGAACAAGGCCAATGTGGCAAAGGAGAAAGGTGTCGTCATTATTGTATCTTATTTCTCTCTCAGCGGCTGTATGTTACTTTCTGTTTTGATAGTAGCACAACCTCCTCTCCAGCAGCAGCATCCCCAGAGCAAGCCATGCTTCCCCAAGCCTAAATTCTACCCTAATGTATGTTTTAGGTGATGCTCACCAATCATTAAACCCTTTATAAGAAATAATATAATATGCTCCTTGGTGACCTCCAGGCTGGAGAGACCCTGTGTGCCCATTTGCTGTCCACTGTGTGGCTTTTATGTCTGAACAAATTGGCAGTCTTTCTGGACGTGGTAGGCATTGACCTACCCTGCCATGCTGCTGCTGACCAGCTTTCATTACTGTCTGTGAAGCTGAAATAGGCCGCCCTTTAATCAAACATTGCCAGGGCCAAGCAAAACTTGGCACCTTCTCAAGACAAACCATCGAAAGGGCAGGTCCTCTCCAGTGGTGGCTCCTCCATGGAAAGGGCAGGTCCTCTCCAGTGGTGGCTCCTTCAATGCTGACGTCTTGACAACATGTCCATGGGCTGGTGCTGCAGGAATCAGCTTTCTGTATGAAAAGTTGTGAACTAGGTCCTGGGGATCTCATGTGAGGTGGCTTGTGGGGAAAGCAGAAGCTGTGCTGCACCACTCGGTCATTTCTTCCATGGAGACACTATTGCCTCCAGGCAGTGTTGCTGATATCATTTTTTCAATCGTGCTGAGGTTTTCCAAAGAAATCACTCTATCCTGGAATAGGAAACTTGATAGCAATGCTGCAACAGAGCCCTTTGGGGCTTCCTCATACCAATGAATCCCTGGGTGGCAGGGGACAAGAGCTTTGAACTGCTTTACACTAGCCTAATGCAAACTGTGCGGGTCACTGTTTTGTCCTTTGAGCCTTGTCCTGTAGAGGATGTTCAATAGAGATTCATTTTTCATTAACTGTGTAATGAGCATGGAGATCTCAGTTTTGGGAAAGGAAAGGTCTTTTAGCTGCTTGTTGATAGGTTTCTGTGCTTTCAGGAGAAGACTCGGACTTTGTCCAAGCATTTAGCACAGAATTGTGTTTGTTTTCAAATCTCACAGGACATTCCCTATTCGTGGATTCCAGATTTATGATGGGCCTGTCAGGATGGCAAAATGCACTTTCAAGAAGTTCACCCCAACTATTGACAGATATTCAAGTGCCATCGGGTTCTTCATGAAAAACTCCTGGCAGATAAGCCCCCAGAATAATGTGTCACAAATCCTGATGGAGAAAAGCGTAAGTAAAACAGGCATGCATGCTGTTAGATGCACAATTTTTCAAAGTTTTTAGAAGTGGTGAGATATTTATCCTAGAGCAGGAGTTTCCAGGCCGTGGTGCATGTTACATTGGTGCATACCATCACTTCATTTTGCAAGACTTTTTTTTAATGATGGTTATTTATAAGCGAGTAGAATTTCGAAAATATCTCTATCAAGGTATCTTATACCTGGGCAGATGTACATAACAAAATCTGCAATAGTGGAAGGTTTCACCATGTAATCAGAACAACCACAACACCACTCTTAACTGTGCAGCATTGCCAGCTAATATGTACTGAGGACCTGGTGAGGACCTGGCCTCAGAGTTTAAGAGGGACACAATGAGATATCAGGAGGCAGTAAGCTGCAATTCTTATAAACAAAGAAGGAAATGCAATTAGCAGCAAAGCCATGGTCCAGTTTCTGGGGTCAGCACTGAAATTCCTGTTGAGTACAACAGGGACTTTCCTTGAGCAGTGGCAGCAGAATGGGGCTCTGTATCTGTCTTGGCAGGAGCCATAGGATGCTGAGCAATTCCAGTCTTTGTCTTGGATTCCTGCAGCGATCGTGGCCCTGCACACTTGGCTTGGGAAATGATAAATTCCACGTGGCTCACTCCCAGGGATCGTAACCTCTCCTTAGC
>VXAL01009527.1:51693-101143 GCA_013399475.1 Chauna torquata | reverse complement strand
TTTTTTTTTTTTTTTTAAACAAGGTCCATACTTGTTAGGATGTCCGTGAACTGTAGTAACTTTGGGTTGAGGTTTGGCTTTATCTTGAGGAAAATTTCCATTGCTCTGGGGTTGACCAGTATCACTACTCTGGCAAGCAGTCAGCTTGTCTGTCCCCTCTCTGGTACACTTTAGACCAACAACAGGAGGGTATTTTATGAAAGGATGATGTTGATTGCAGTCATTTGACTGCTCCTTTAAAGAAATCACAGTTCCTGTGCATTTCAGTAAAGAGGTCTCAGTTATTTTATATACATTAGGGAGCTTTGGAACAAGAATAAGGGCTAATTTCCTTACTTCTTTACGTCCTCCATGGGGAAATGGTTGTAAGAAAATCACGGGGAACATGAATGAGAAAATCAACCTGGAACAGGGGTGAGGAAAATGTATAATGAAAAAGTTTGTTCAGTGGATTGGAAAAGAGTGGAAATTTTCCTTCAGTAATGGCTGTAGGACTCTATCCAATGGAATGGTTTCAGATAGATAGATAGATAGATAGATAGATAGATAGATGTGTGCACATCAGCAAAGGGGATGATTACCTTTTGAGTGGCTGAAAATGCAGCTCTTTAATACTGTTGTGCCATTTGAGGCCAATAAGCCTGTTAAATATCTCAGCACTTTTTGTCTGAGAGGCAGTGTGGTACTGCAACACCTTTAAGATTTGAAGTTGTCAAGGTAAAAATGATCAGAAGACTCACTAAATACTTCTGTAAAACAAATTAAAATAATACAGTGCCAGCCTATTACAAAAAACCTAATTACATTATCCAAATAATTATTTCATGTATGTACATTTCCAAGAATGTCCGTTTCTGAGTTGGTATTTTGCCAACTTCAAACCCATTTATGTTTGTAGCCACCTGCATCCCAGCACTTTTCATTTTGATTCTATTTTATCTGGATTGAACCCAGATGTGCTAAATCTGATTTCAGACTTGAAGGACCATGGCTAGTTTATGGTTTTGTTGCTAACTGCTATATGGGACAATATGTCTTTGACTAGTTAAGATAGAGCTTGTAGACTGTTTTAATTAATTTTCCATCTCCAGGCTTCATTTTATTACTTTTTAAAGGGTAGCTAAGTACTAATTCCCTAAAGGACAATCATTTTACAGTTGTTTTTTAAGAATAAATTGAACATTACTGCAAGTTGTACAGTGGTGATAAAACTATTAGTCATACCGAAGGAATAATTGTATAATTAATCAGACTAATCAGCTGATTGGTTATACCACAGAGTAATAAAGCCAGTCAGGTCTTGTTTAATTCTAGCATAAAAATAAACGCTCAGGTAGAACAGAAGACTTAAACACTATGCTCCACAGAAAATATTCTAGCTGCCTTTCCGTTGAGAAACCTAAGTCTCATATGTGAAGATATCTGTGCATTTATTAATAGCAACATTAATGCTAGGCTGATTTAAAAGAATAATTAAAAAATGGGTGCTTTTAAAAAGTTATTTCAAAGCAGTGGAAGCAGTAATTTGTCTCAGCCCAGCTGAGGGCTAGACTGATGGTTGTAATCTTCCATAGATCTGATTACTGACAATTGGTAGGACTTTGAGAGCTCAAAGGAGACAGCCCCTGCCCAGAACACAGCCATGCCCAAAGAGGACACGTGCATCATTTCTTAAGAAGACCCAACACCATAAAATAGTCATAAAATAGCTATCCATTCATCCCTCTATCTTTTTTGCTGCACAACTCCTGTAGAATGAGATGAGGAACAAGAGGTTGTACGTCATCTTTTGGACTCCCACAAATGAGGCCACCACCAGCACGTGCAGAAGACTCTCAGACTGTCCCAGTTCACATCCATTGCTAATAGTCCCTATGGTTATTTTTCCCCTGTAGCCAGGAGCTATGGGTAGATTCAAGCCTATTTTACTCTGAACTGTGCCAACGCTATGGCATCTCTAAAATTGTTTGCGTAAAAGACAGCCCAGTGGTCTGTGTCAGGCAGGTTTGAGGTTCCTGGAAGAGCTCAGAGGGGCCAGAGCTGGTTCTTGACTGTAGTCTAGCAACTCCAATTGGATTGCAGTCCTGCCTAGCTAAGAGAGGGGTGCTGCCTCTTGTTGCCTTTATTATATTTAACCTGTGTTATCATAGCGCTGGGTTTCTGTGTCAAAGCAGAAGTTTTCAAATAGTTCACGGTGGGAAAAAGAAAAGTAGACAAAATGCAGGTCTGTTATCCTCTGAAAAAGAGGGCAACAACAAAAACCTAAAGAGATTCCTGACCAAAGAGAACTTGTAGGGTGAGAGCTTGCAACACTCCAGCAGCATAAAAGCCATGTTAATGAGGGCAGAGCTCTTTGGTGATGAAATGTAAGGAGATTCACACTGGTTGAAAGAGGTTTTCCTGAAAAGATAACAGTGATACAATGGTATGGCTTTTGTTGGCAGTGTGTTCCAACATTTAAATTATAGAAGAAAGCTGCCAATTGTCATGATGTTTTACAGTACACTATTAATTTTTAATCTAAAAAGTGTTTTTCACTGTAATATTCAGGACTTCTCTGCATGTGTGTTAGCTGTGCTGCCTTTGGGCAGGTCTAGTTAGCATATTCCTAAGAAATTACGTACTCTTATAACCATCGTCTGTCACGTGCCTCTGACAGGCATCAGACAGGTAATTCAAATAGCCCTTATACCATCGCTCCCAGGTAGTCCGCACTTAATGAAAATTAGATGTCTGAATATTAGCGTGGTAGCTAGAAGTGATCTGTCTCTGTACTCTCTTCTGTCTCATTCCTGGCACCTGGGCATACCTGACAAGCTGAGTCTTTCCTTTGTTCAGGTATGTTCGCTTAAAAGAAAAAATGTTGCCGTAGCTGTAACTACAAACTCAGTGCACCCCCTATCCCTCAGTGTACAAAAGTAAGGTTGCCCTGAGATTTATAAAAGAAGAGATACTGCTCGTTGACATTTCCATTTCATTTCTGACTTTTGGACTTTTTAGAGGAGAATGTTACAAACCAGATTAGTGTTAGCACCAAAACTATCTGCCTGCTGGATGGAAGCACTGAGAGTGTTAATCAAATGTAAGCTGTACAGGCTGTACCTTTGTTTAGAAGTACAGCTGACTTTGTTCTCTTCCCCAGTGAAGTACCCATTTTCAAATTCAGCCCCAGCAGTACACTGTCACAAAGTGTTTATAGTGGAGCTTTGAGCTGCACCATAGTGTTTGCATTTTGCAAAGATTTCCTCTTTATAAATTAAAATGAAAAAAAAAAAAAGAAAAAAGAAAAAAAAAGAAAACACAGAACTTAGGGTATCCTCCTCGTTTGCCAAATAGCCCTCTGGGCAAAAATTTCCTGCAGTGCAGTAAGAAAAGGTTTTAATACACTCAAAAATACATATTAAATGTCCATATGTTTGAGCCTCTTTTAAATGAGACTGCTTCAGTTGTTTGTTTATGAGACTAATACTTAGACAAGGAGGTGGCAGAAAAATGGTTTTAGGGTTTAATTTAATTTTAAGGTAATGAAAACTTAATAGAGCAATGTAAGGTTCTTGCTACTTTCATTCTGCAAGTAGTTCTCACTGCAGTAGTAGTTCTTTCTAAGTCAGTGGAACTTTCCGTCTAAGAATCACAATGCCTCTCCTATTCTCCTAAGTTGTTCTATTTATTATTGTGAAAAATAAAGCCTTTAAAGTCCTTAGTAAACTTGCAGCCTAATCCTGCTGACCTTAATTCTTACTCCTGTGAACAGTCCAATTAAAATTAGTTGAGCTAAATGGAACAAATTACAGTCTTTTGGGTCGGCATGATCAAGTTGCTATTTATGCTGTCTCCTTTAATATACATTGCTGCAAGATTCATTCAGCATACTTTACCTGGAATAATTATTGTCTTGATTACCTAAGAACTTAATTGTTGCACACGGCAATAATTTTCTTTTCGGACATTAAGATATCCCATGCCTTTTTGCTGAACATGTACAACTTCCTTGTTTTGCTGTATTTTCGTATCAGGACAGAGACTTTAACTTAGCTACTGAAAAATTTTGAAAACAGAGCTATGCATAATGAGGATAATGCTGTTCCCTGTTATTTCTCTTGCCTAAATATATATATATATATATTCCTCAGGGGATATATTAGAATGTACACAAGAGCCAATTCTGAGAATGGCTGTCACTGTCATGAGTTTCATAAGGTTTTGGGGTGAACAAATTAGAAAAAAATGGCACTCACAGAATCACTTAGAACAGCCATTGGAAACATATGAGAAAGTTCACCTTAGAAGTAGTAGTTTTTGTTTCTTTGATCACAGCTGAGATAGAAGGTGATTACTTCTCAGTAAATTTCATAATCTTCCAGTACTTCCCTTCCCTTTGAGTGATGCTTTTCGACAGAACACAATTTATTGCTATGTGATTTCAAGGAATAAATGGTTGTGTGGGTATAGTTCAAAGAACCGAAAGTCTAATTTTTATGAAAATATCTCCTGGGATTAGGAAATAAGGGGGAAAACCAATGTAGTCAGAAATCTAAGTAGGAGAGGCAAAACAAACAATAATGCTTTCTAGTTCTAGCTGTATCACGGTCTTGACTGTTAAAACACTGCAAATTGAAGCCCTTATTATTTTTTCTTCTTATTGTCTCGTGCTAGGTTGGCCTGAAAGTGTTTTTTGGCAGATCAGGCCAGTGGTTTGGAAACAACGATAACGACGGTGACAAAATGTCTATCTTCCATGATCTGGATGGCTCCGTGACAGGGTATCCGGACACTTTCATAGGCAGAGCAGATAACTACTTGCTCCGTCATCCCGGGTGTCTCACTGTCCCACGCTGGAATGGGGTGATATGCACCGGGAGATTTGCGCAGGTAAGGGCGGTGGCTGCAGGCAGTGTCACTGTGCGTGTTGGGTGGGTGTCCCCAGATACTCTGCTTAGGGGTGATGGAGTGAAACCTGTAGAACACTCAAGAAGATAACAGGAGAATAATAAATTGGGTACAATTTTACTGCTGTCAGTGTTATCTGTCTAATTCCGAGGACTCAGTAAAGCCCTTGTTGTGCAGTTTCCTGTAAACCGTGGCTGTAAGGAGTCCTTTCTCTTCCCATTGCCCACAAGAGGCTGCAAGTTGACATCCGGTTGGCAGGAAGCTTGATGTTTTCTAGTCCTTGTTTCCAGGCATTTGTCCACTCTGTCATGGGGCTCTGGTGGATATTCTAGTTTCCGTCTCTCTGGTGAATCTAGTTTCAACTGGGAGTCAGTAGTCGTTGCCCAGATATTGGTAGGTGCAGCACAGCGTGCAACTCTGCCTGAAGTCATTGAAGACCACGTAGTGTTAAATTGTCCCCTGAGAGGAGCAGACTGCCAGGTTTCCCTTTTTAATGCACAGTTTTGTGAGCATGGGGATTAGCAGAGCCTGATGTCCTACAGTTGCATCTCAGGATGAGTTACAAGCTCAGACTCATAGTTTTTCCACATTGGGGGATTTATGAAGGCACTTTCTCTGTGGCTTCTCTGATGTGTAGTAAAGTGTGGGCTCACAGCTCAGGCAGTCAGGCACAGCACTCTGCTTCCCTTTCTCCAAGGAGTTTTTCCACATGAAAATTTTAGGAATGCAATTGTCTTTGAGACCTCTATGCGTACATAATATATGCACACTCATGTCCAGGGTGTGTCTCTCTTTAAGCTAAAAATTTTTATATGCATTTGCTTTAGTCGCACAGTGGAGAGCCGGAATTGCTGTTTAAGCATCGAGACACTGGACTTATGTCCTCTGGTTTGCTATTGACTGGGCAGAAAGAGGATTATGCTCCTATGAAACAGTCCCACTGAACTAGGGTTTTGTGCTTGGCACTTACATTTTGCTCTGTGTCTCTAGAGGAAAGACATTCTGTGCTCTGGCAACCTAATAGTTAAATTCAGAATTGTAAACAAGTAGGCATTTATATTTTTAGGTCTATTAATACCCTCCCGATTATGGCACTCTATGTGGTGAGACAGTTTTTCCACCATAGAGAATTTCCTTGGCTAGGTTTAGGCAAGCGTAAACATTTGCTTCTCTGGGATCCGTTACTTACCAGCGTTTTTCTTCTAATCAGCATCCAGCAGGATGAGTGAAGTTCATATTAACTTTATAGGTTTTGGGCAGGGAAATGTATATGCTCAGAGTGTAGAAGAGATTGGTACCATGCAGCAGGGTTTAATTTAATTTGGAGCTTATAGCTGTTGGAATATTTCAGCTTGACCTTGGTTCTCAGTGTCTTTATAAACTGATGATTTGTTTGTGTGCTAAGTTCTGAGTGTCATATTTCAGATCAAAAGCCTAAAAGAGTGAATCCAATGATGGAGAAAGATGGTTGGCTTTGATCTTAGCAGCTCTATTACAAAATCTGTTTTTCTTTTCCTTTTCATGTAGCTCTGGTAGACAAGAACTTTTATTCTTCCCTAGCGCAAACAGGTGAAAATGTCCTTTCAGTTCAAGGAAATAGTGACTCTTAAATTGCTGCTGAACCGGGCCCAAGGTAGTCAGACTAGGGATGGGCTACTTGGCACGGAAAAACGAGATCCAAGTCCTTCAGCTAACATTGCAGCCAAATCCTTTCTGAGCAAAATGCCTAGAGTTCAGTTAATTCCTTTCTGCTTGGTTTCTTTCATTCACTTTACATGCTCTTGTTCTGGATGAAATTTGCCCAGGAAAGGAAATGCCTGGGGAAAACCTATTCCTCTGGCAGCATTTCTAGCTCCACAAAATCCTGGGGACAGACTTTCCTGAGGGTGTTTTAATCTGGCGACTCAGGCTGACATTCCCACCTTCCCATGGCTGATTCATGGCCCTTGCTCCTCACCGCTTCCAAGGAGCATCACGCCACCTTCCCCACGTGGTGCCTGAGAGCTTCCTGCAGCGGGAAGTACTAAGAAATGCCTTGTGCTTTGGCTCCAGCATTGCCTTTCACTACCAACAAATGGTTGTGGGACCAGCTTAAGATCATGAGATTTACACAGGCAGGAACTGTCAGGCCTCTTTGTCCTTCCCTTTTGATTCTGGAGCCTGTAGGGTTGGTGTTGTCCAGACAAGACCAGCTCCTTTTCTTTTTAATGACAACTGAAACTCTCATGTAATGTAAACAAAGTGAGGCTTTAAGGAAGAACATCAGATAGAGGGAGACTGACAAGGAAATCACAAGAGTTGGCAGCACCATAGCTTCTGGGAATCTCTGTGAGTCACTCAGACTCTGTCAGCAGGGTGCTGAGGTCCTCAGCGTCCCATCGACCTGATTTTCAGCTGTTGCAGACACTGATACTAAAAGTAAAATGTAGGGAGAGGTCCATCCCATAGTTATCGCCATGTAGGTGGGTGAGATTTCCAAAGGCACTGACCTGGAGACTCCTCAACACCTGCATTACTTGTGAAAATGTAAATGAGATTCCCCAGCCATTTCTCATTTTTATATACATAGTACGAGAAGTGCCTTGGCTCCCAAAGGGCAGTTGAAGCTGTGCACTTAACTGCTTCCTTGCAGACTTCAGAACAATTCATCAGGACAGACTGTGAAACTTTTCTTTTTCGGTACTAGACTTTTTTAAAATAGGCAGAGTTTTTGGCAGTACATTCTTTTCCGCTTTATAAGCTTAAAAAGACGTTAGATGGTCATAAGAGACTGCCGCTTGGCTAAATTAATATCATTTCTGAGTTAATGAAAAATTGATGCCTTGCTTTTATAAAATACTTCTGATAATGCTGTTGATTTTTCACCAGTTCACTCCAAAAAGTCACTGCCTTACTGCAGGCAGCTGAAACAGAAATTGTTCCATTTCTGTTAACTCCGTTTTTGCAGTTAGTGTTTGCAATTACGATAACCCTGCACCTCTAAGTTACTTATGTTCAGCTGGTAACTGCTCATGTATTCGGTACTTGCGCAGCCGGTTTTGGCAATGATGCTTCTAAATGTAAAGCAAGCAAGAGACGCTCTAGGTAGCGAACGATGTTTTTCCAGGCTCCGGCAAAACAATCCCAGGGGTAACGTGTGGTGCCTGAGGAGTGTCAGCACCTCACAGACTGGGAAGAAGGAAAAGCCTGCAAGATATTTTTCAGCTAGTGCTCTCCATATTTGGACAAAGAGGTCCAATTTTGATCTCTGATGCACACCAATGGAAAATAAAAGTAGTTTTGCTGATGTCAGCAAAGCTGCTGTTATTTTTAGGGCTAAAATGTGTCCTAGCGTGTCTTATAGGAAGAAAAAATAGATTTTTTCTTTCTGAAAGAATTTTAAAGTCTTCACTTGGAAGTTCATAGAGAAAAATTGTTCTCCAGGGATATGAGCCTGTTTTGAACAATTGAACAACTGGAAAAGCAGAAGATGTGTTTTGAGTTTCTCATTTTTAAAGGATTTTGCCCCAGTTTGACAGCTGACAGCACAGCAGGACCAAAACAATGTTAAAGAAACTAGAAAGCAACCAAACCTTCTCTCAGAAACCAAGATTTTCTGTTCCAGTACTTTGCATTTTGCTTATCTTCATATCCACTATCCAGTTGACTAGCAGATCCCCCATGAATTGTAAAAGAACTTATCTTCTCAGTTTCACAATCTACTTGGGAAAATTGCCATGTAAGCACAGGGAAATGTGACACATCTTTTTAGCATGAAGTGTTAAGCAGCTAAAATGACAACTATGTCCATTAAATGATCCAGGCAAGCAGTAGGTTCACATTTTATAATGTTTTAAATAGCTCTTCCTCTCTTACTAAATTAGGTTGTAGGATCTCCTTCTTCTCTTACTACATTATCGTATTTTCAAGTATCTTTATGACCCACTTTCTTTGCTTAAATATTTTGGTAGATCTAAACAAAAATAATGGAGATGTTGCTAGGAAGATGAATTTTTCATCCTAGAATAAAATTCTCGTTAAACTCCTTTTCGTTCCTATACACCAATGTTTTCCTCCTGCAAAGGTAGATACAAGGAGGAAAAATGGTAAAGTTTTCCATGTTCAATTCAAGTGAGTAAAGGTGTCCAAGAATAAAGGCTGAGGAAGAAAGAGGCCACATCATGACATCCCGGGAGCACTATTCAGGGACAGCAGCTGATGTTTCACTTATCTGGGGCCAGTGGAACTTAGAGTTCTTTTTATTTCATTCAGCTCATTGGGAATTAAAAGCAGCCTTTGGTGGGAATTAAGAGCAGCCTTTGGTGGGTGACTTTGCTCAGATTTTTCTAAAGTAATCAATTAGTCTTGATTGCAGTCCTGAAAAGGTAACAAAACCCAAGTAGTAGGGCTGACATTAATCGGCATTACAGCAAGGAGGTCAGGGATTGCATGGCCAGGGATTGGATTCCCTTCTTGTCCCTCATTCCTCCAAACACAAGGAACAGCCAGAGAAAGGGATGAATGGAGAATTGTGGGGTGCTGCTTTCTGTGCAGCTTGGTGAGTTTGAGAAGGACCAAGCCAACAAGACTAGGATTCGAGAGCTGTGCCCAGTTGCTGCAGGAAGCGTCTCAGCCATCATTGCATTTAATTTTGTAGGAAGTGCATAGTAGCTGCCACCTTAATATTCTGGTTTGCTGGAGGCACATATTAGAAGGAAATTAAAGTTTACAGGGATAGGACAGAAACAGTTGCCTCTTATCCAGATAAACACAAATGAGCTATTATTTTGCACTTTCGTAGTTCATTCCTGCTGTTCTTTATCAGCAAATGCTATTTTGATTGAAAATGATTAATGCATTCATGGAATTTCAGGTCTGAAGGGACCTTTCTGATCACCTGCTCTGACCTCAACACTACTCCATCTGGGTGGGGACAAATGGGATTGAAATGTGGTTTATTGCATTGCACATAATCGACTTCCCAATCATGGTTTGAATGTGAAAGGAAAATAGGTTTTCCTCCTTGGTTTCATAGATGAAAAGGTCTTTTATCAGACTGTAAAAACAAATTATTCTTCCTTGATCTATGAAGAATGAGCAAATGGGCTGCTACTCAGAGATTGTTTGGAGTGAATTACTTGATCAATATTTTCAGACATTGAGAAAATCTAGTGTTTAATACAATTCTGGGATTAACTTTAATCTCCAAGGATCTGCGGATACCACTCAAGACAGGCTTTCGTTACTAAAGTGCCACTGGCAGGATTGTACTGGTGTGAAAGGAGGAATGGACTGAATATCCAAGAAACATTTATAACCACTTCTGGATGACTTTTTTTGACTTGAATCCCAAATTTTTAACTTGAGTATTCAGCATGAGGCTGCTGAATTCAGGGGGGAAGAGAGGGTTAGGCAGAGATGGCCTATCTTTTGGAGGTGCTGAGGAGCTCAAACCGGACATCAGGAGCAGGTGCAAGCGCAGGGTCCTTCTGAGCATGAAAATGGAACTGGGAGCCAAAATGTTAACCTCCAGGTGGAAAACTTGCAGCTTTAGGTCTCAAGCTGAAACATTTCCTGAAATCATGTCATAAATTAATTTCAGGTTAAATAATCCCTCTGCTGGATACACCACCTCTGTCTTCTGTCAAATTAATTTTGCTGTGACCAGAGCATTATGTTCCAAGGAGAAAGCAAGGGGAAGCTGCCGCTTTTGGCATCACGTGGTCCGCTGAAAGGCAGACCAAATGTCATGGCAAGCACTTGCTTCTTGGCTGTGGTTTGGAGTCAGTAAAGCGATTTCTGTTGTGTTTTAAGGAAGTGATATCTTCTCCTATCATTAGTGTTACAGTAGCAGCTAGAAACCCCAGCTAAAATAAGCCTATGTATAAAACAGTGAGAAACAGTCTGTTTTGCAGAGCTTTCAATATGTGTAGACAAGACAAGGGGAAGAGAAGCAGATTCGGAGATGTGAGGGGCCAAGGTCTCACAGCTTTGCACTGGAAGGTGGATATCCTGATAGACTTTGTCTCGAGCTCTCCTAGTCTTGGCTGTGCTTGTGTCGTTGCCTGCAGCATTAAAATCTGCTAAAAGGCTGCCTCCATTCTGATCTACCTCAAAGACAGAAATTGAGGTTAAAAATAATTGTGTTGGATGGTTGCTCATGTGGAAGCTTAGGCATTTCTGAGCTAATACGGATTTTTATGTTGGACATTCTTGTTCTTGATGCAAACAGTGCTATTCTGCGTTGTAAGAGGGTGGAGGAAGCACGCTTATAGGTGTTCTCACCTGTTCTCAGTGCATTTGGAACCTTTCAGGGAATATGTCAAGCTGTCTGCTAGATCCCTGTGTACTGAGACTGATTTGTGTGACTAGCTGTGCACCCTCCTTCTGCACTAGAATTCATAGCGGGGGAAGCAGGTGAACATCATGTGTTCAGCCTTAAAGATAATGTTTACCACATGAATCGGCCTTCGTTTGAATCATGGGAGGACAGAAGAAGTGTGAAATTGGGGTGTAGTTTTGTAATTGGTCTGCGGAGTGGAACTACAGGCCAAGGGCACCTGTTGGTCCTCGGACAGAAGAGCTCCCTGGTGAAGCGTGTATAACATTGTCTTTGGTCTGTAAGATCGTATAGTCAAGCCATAGAGTTTCAGCCCCCAGAATTTCAGCCTAGTCTGCTGCTTGAGAGCGGAGATGTGGATTCCATTAGACAACTGGACCTGATCCAAAGCCAGTTGAAATCACTTAAGAGTTTTCTGTATTTTGAATGGAATAAGCCTGTTTTTAAAGTGTAGTTATTTGAATTCATAAAAAGCAGTTACTTTGCGATGTGTCCCTGATTGCCCTTGTCCTTGAAGAGTTTGAATAGTGAACGTTTTTATGGTGCTGTACAATTCATGTCTCGCTTCATGGTGTCCCCACAAATGGCTGCAGACACTATTTCTGCTTTACCTTTTTATTTGAACTGGAAATATTTCAGTGACTTTCCAAACGTTCTGAGCTCTTCATTGGCAAAAACCATTTACAGGCAATGATGATCAAATGCACATGTTATGGCTGAGCCTGGCTAGTTTAATGGATATATTTGTCATTTTCCTTTCACTCTCAGCTTTATATTCAGGCCAGGCGCCCTGAGAATCTGACCTTATCCATTGCCAGAGCAGCATACCATTCCCACCCCTTGCAGTTGCAAGGCGTGAACAGAGGAGCACCATACCAGCAGTACCAGCCTGTCGTCATGCTTGAGCAGGCTTATATCATCCAGTGGGACGGCAGAGCACCTGAGGATATCATCCTGTACCCGATCAACTTCAACAGGTACTGCTCTATGTTGTTAGAAACTGTTCTGGTTTAAAAGTTCTGGAGCTCTAACAAGTTCCCGGGTTCTTCGCAGCTGATCCTTTGAATGTTTGAGCAATTTCTGAGAGCGCCAAAGGAAGGTGTTAATGACTGGCACTTACTGATGCAAAGAGTTGCCTCTGCTTTCACTTTATTCGAGCTTTTTTGATGTACAGAGATGTTTCTCTTTCCAGTAAGTTTTGAAACAGAATCCAAGTAAGTGCTGGCCGGCTGTCCCTGAAATCCCTCCAGCTCTGGCTCTTGTTCATTTTTTTGTACTAGTTGCTGCACACGTAATTTATCTCCCATATATATAAAGTGCAGAAGTCCATCAGAATGTGCACAGAGCTTTGCATCTTCTGTAATCCAAACAGCACTGCAAACACTGCTTCTTTCTACATAACTTTTTAAAACATTAGGACTCAGTACTGCAAAATTGTAAGCTGTACTGTATTTATTTTCCATGTTTTCTTTCATCTCATCTAGCATTATACAAAAAAGCAAGGCATATCCATTTTAGATTTACCTTTTTCCCCTGCAATCCATTTCATTTTTGCGTAATTTCTTTTACAGTTTTCAGTACTGGTTCAGGACCAGTGTTATTCTTACTACAGTGAAATTACTTGTCCTTTGCACTGGTACACCTGCTAGGAGAGAATCCTGCAATCCATTCAACTTAACTGAGACAGACATTGCCATGGCTGGCAGAGATTTGCTGAAAGAGGTGAGCACCGCAGAAAAAAAACTGGCCATACCTTTGGGTTCAGCAGTTTCTGTGGCTCCTCAGTTTACTGATAAAAAGGCAGTACAGGAAAAGGACAGCATTATGCAAATGAAATCTTTCATGACGACACAGAGGCTCAGATTTAAAGCAAAAGCAGATTTAAAGCAAAGCAGGTATTACATAGTTGATGTAAAAGAAGTCAGAGGTGCAGAGGATGTGAAGCAGCACGTACCACTGGTAAGCGTGGAGGATTTCTACGTCCATTCTGTATTATCCACCAAACCCCACACCCATTCTTTGTTCCTGTAGCAGAGTGTCACTGCTGTGCTTTTAGCTTAGGATATTTTTGGCAAAAGCTTGAACAATGTTTGGTTCCCCAGAACTTTGGAGCTGAAGAAATTTGGGGAAAATACTATCTGCAGTTCCAGTTACGAAGCCTCATGGAAATGTAGCTAAGAAAGGCAATGTTTTCTCTTTATACATCCAGTTTATTGTAAGTGATGTATAACTGGTCCTCTTTGGATTTAAAGATGTAGATAGCTGTAGGGCCATGACCAAGTCACTGGAGGATCAGTGTTTGGACATTCCTGTCACTGAAGACTGATTAGAACTAAATCACTGTTTTCTGTATTAATATAACTTCATGCACTTTAAGGAAGAGGAAAACCCATTAGTCACTCATGGACAAGCTGAGGTTTGCAATTATTATCTGTCTTTAAATAATTAGCTATTTCCTTGCAATTATAGAGCTAAGTCTTCTGCCTGCATATATAGCGGTTACCCTATCACCATGCCAGATAACACTTGCCAAAGCTCTGGCCTGTGGTCTTCAAGCATAGATTCAAATTCAAAGGCAGCACTGGGTGTTTGATAAAACTCAGCTTGATGTTTAGCCCTTGTTCAAGCAGCAACGAAGTTAACTTTTACTGTTGAAAACCACAATGTGTTTGTGATTCTCTTTGTCTCGCGTGAAACCAATTAAGTTCTTTCTTTGAGCAGGGTAAAGGTTTGTAGACTTTTCTGATCCAGAAACAGTCAGCAGGGTGTGTGTTTTGAACAACTATGAAAAGGAAATATACTGTAATAAGGGAAAAATAATTTTACTTTTTAAATTTTACTTCATTTCACTACAAGAAAGATACTCAATTGCTGGAAAGCGTTCAGAGAAGAGCAACGAAGCTGGTGAAGGGACTAGAGAACAGGACATATGAGGAGCAGCTAAGGGAACTGGGGCTGTTTGGACTAGAAAAAAGGAGGCTGAGGGGAGACCTCATCGCTCTCTACAAATACCTGAAAGGAAGTTGTAGCGAGGAGGGTGTTGGTTTCTTTTCTCAGGTGACAAGTGATAGGACATGAGGAAACAGCGTCAAGTCGCTCCAGGGGAGGTTTAGGTTGGATATCAGGAAGAATTTCGTCATGGAAAGGGTGGTTAGACATTGGAACCGGCTGCCCAGGGAAGTGGTGGAGTCACCATCCCTGGAGGTATTTAAGAGACGTGTGGACACGGTGCTTAGGGACATGGCATAGCCGTGGAAGTAGTACTGTGAGGCTGATGGTTGGACTTGATGATCTTAAGGGTCTTTTCCAACCTAAATGATTCAATGATTCTATGATTTAAAGCATCTTGCTAGGAAATAATTGAGAATGAGATGTGTGACTGCTCTGTGTCAGTACTGTAAGACTTAAAGTTGATGCAATGGCAATGATGAAATGTCCAGACTGCATGCAAAAACATAGGCAAAAGTGATTCCCGTGGAAGCAGCTGAGGTGAAAAACAAGATTTAGGAGCTTGAAGGAAAAAAACTGACTGCTTAAGCAGTTCCATGTATGACCTTTCTTAAACATTGTATTCTGATCATTTTTGGAATGGAAGAAATCACACATTGTAGTGAGCCCAGAGTAGTCGGTGTTAGAAAATCAGGGAAGGCTTTTACCTGTCTCAAGTGGCTTTATGCTGTTTGTTCTTTTTAAATCTAAAATACCAAATAATCTGCCAAAAAAGAGCTCTTAACATAGTTATAGCTGTGCAAAATATATGCGATGCAAAACAAAAAATGTCTGATGAACTTTAATAGCAATATTCTAGGATTAGTATTTTCAGATGTAACCTTAGCAAATAATCAAACTATTTTTAGACTTGTCATTGTGAAATGATGGATAAATGTATTCAG
Organism: Chauna torquata; assembly: GCA_013399475.1. NCBI lineage: Eukaryota > Metazoa > Chordata > Aves > Anseriformes > Anhimidae > Chauna > Chauna torquata. Next base: position 86,041 of record VXAL01009527.1, on the reverse strand, counting down.
GATGCAGCCTTCACAGCTAGACAGCCCTCATGCTTCTGGAAGGATTTTCTCTGTGCTGGCTAAAGGAAGGTCAGAGGGGAAATAAGGAATTTGACAAGGAGATGTGTACCAGGATTTGGATTTCTTTGGAGGTCAGGCATAGTACTGATGTTGAATATTTGTACGATTAATGCTTTCACTGCTTCTGAAGCACTGTAGAAAGACCTAATAAAAACAATTCCAGTTTAAATGTGTATTAAAAGACTGGAACATCAGGATTCCTTATGTGGGCAGGAGCTGGTCGGGATGAATTCACAAGGCTCAGCTGAAAGTGGCAGCGCTGCTTTCTGCTAGCTGCGAGTCTTGTCTGGTGAGTCAGGGGAACTGCTCGGGTGTATTTGATCAGCGGAGGACAACTTTTCTTCTTTCTGTTGTGGCACCTGAAGGATTGCTGCAGTATGTGTGTCTTCTGTGCACTGATTCAAGCCACGTTGAGAGTATTGGGAGGGATTTTTTTTTTTAAACACCTTCCCTCTACAGTTTTTTCACTTGCATCAAAATATGTAGCTAAACCAAACATTTCTGAGTCTCCACGTGCTGCCATCTGTGGCTGCGCAGTGCAAAGTCAAGTGCAAACGAGCTGTTTAATGCACTCCAACTTTGCTTCCACTGAGAGCTATACTTGTTTGTGTTTGTCAGGGTAGCTGTGTCACTAGCTGACTGGTAGGCAAATATAAAGCCCTGGCCAAGGCCCGCGGGCTGTGTTTGCAGGCTGCTGGGGAACATAGCTGTCTCAGCATAAATGCATGTTTTTAACTGTAGATAGGGTTGTCTGTCTAATGGCTGGGAGTTTGCCTTTGAGGACAAGGAGGAGGCTGGCTACTGATGCTTCTGGAAAGAGTTAATGCAGGACAAGTAACTTTTGAACATTTTGGCAAGTGAACAGAAGGAAAGCGCTGGCTAGAATTTCCATTACCAGGCATGAAGTGTGCTCCAGAACCAGTCCGGCCCTTCCGAAGATTGTTCTGATCAAGCGTAAAGCGTGTGTGAAAACTTCATAAACATGGACCTCAGACCTCTCCTCCACGGGCTTCATATCTTTGTTGGAGCAATGTCTGCCCCCATGGAGCTGTTTCTGTGTTTTCTTTATTCTTTTCGTGCTTCACAGAAAGTTGGGAATTATCTGTAAGACTGAGTTATGGGCTTTGCTCAAAATTTCTGTCCACTTCCTGAAGCACAAAGGCCCGCAGAGAGCGTCAGGCTTGTTAAGAGAGGAGGGTGAGGCTGGTAAGACAGGAGGAGAGACATTCACTCGCAAGTAAGTGCCTCCTTTCAGGTGCTGAAAAACAGTACAAGGATCGGCACTTCATAGAGTAAGCAAAGTCAGAAACAAAGTCCGTCAATTTAATGACATAGGCTTTGTGTGTGTGCAAATTCTCTAATCGCAGAAGAAGCTAAAGCAAATACTATTATCAAAGGCACAGTGCTTTTCAGTAAATCAGTTAGGCTTATTTGTGTTATCAGCAAATCTAAAGATAAGAATTAAATCTCCTCATAAGCCCGTATCTGAAGTATAATGTAGTAAGTTGTGTTGTTGAAGCAGCCTGAAAAGCAGTGGCAATTAGATTAAACATTCCTTGTTTTTTATGAGCACAGGCAAATATCTCTATACTTGGTCCGTTAAGGCTCGGAGGGAAGAGTTTTCCCTTATTAGGGCTCTCTGCTGTGATTCAACAGAGAGAATTTCAGGGACATGTGAGCAGGTAATAGTATAAAGGGGGTATTTTTTATAGGCAGATTGCCACGGTCCTGCAAGCAGGGGCTTTCTTGTGTGTTGCAAATCTCCCATCTGTTGCTGGCTCCAAGGAAAAGTGCAGGTCAGCCTTCCCTGGGTTTTCTTCATCAGCACCCTTCTCAGCATCACCTGGAGAGGTGCGGTGAGCCTTGTAACACTGGTGTTGTCTGGTGCCTTGTTGCCGGAGTTGGATACTCATGAGAGCTTTTCCAAAGATTTTTTGGCAGCAGAGAGTCAAATTTCTTGTCAAGAGCAAACGAAAGAGCAGATGTCCATGTGTGTGCTTGGGCATGTGTCCAGCCTTCCCCATGCTGCGGTATCTGTGCGGGGACAGCACAGGTGCACTGCTAGATTTCTGTATTTGTTAGGCTGAAGTTCTGTGCTAGGGATTGTTGTCAAGTTCACAAGTAAATAATCTTAATTATCTAAAAATTCCAGAGGCTGAATGAGCTTGTGTCTAAATTCTGGATTAAAATTAGCGGGGCCTTCGGATGCCGTGTGGTATGAAGTCTCCAGGATGCTGTCACCCATCCAAAGGTGAAGATTTCAGTGCAAGCAGACAACTTATACAGCCCATGGCTGCACTGAAACTCCAGGGGACTGGTTATATTTGTCTTTTTCAGGGCTGTGTAGGTGTTTTTCCTATGGCTTCTTATTCAATGCCAGTCTGATTCATACTTTCAGCTGCTTGTCATTTTGCGATTAAATTCTTTAGCGGTGATAAGGTCTGGAGGAAAACAAAGATAGTGAGACAAGGCTAGAATGTGCTTGTTGCAGACTTGCCCAGTTTATGGATATTTCCTAAATTGTTCCTGTTTCAGATTAGTTCCAAACGCACTTCTCCTTGTGCTTTCCAGATTGATAAATGGTCAGGAAGGTGAAATTAGTATTTCAAAGTGCAGATAACAGTTTAAGACTGTGACTGCTTCCTTGTTACTTTTATGTACATGAGTGCTGACCTCGATCCCCTAGATCTGGATGTAGTACAAGTAATACCAGCACTATTTCCAATAATAATAAGTAAAGTACTACTTGGGTTTCATAGCTTGTCCCTCCTGATAACGTCTGTAATTCAGAGTTAATCATCCACACAACACAGAAATCAGCACATATACTTGAATTCCCTTCTGTCTATTTAAGTCCTTTAAATTACCCACAGGTCAACAAGAGGAGGAAAGCCACAAGATATTTAAAAAAACTGGAAAGAAGCTAAAACATTTGCCAGAACACTAGGTTGCAGATTACACCGTTTCAGTACGGCTGGGCCAAGTCGGGTGCTGGCATCACCGTGTGTGAGTGATCCTAAATCCTGTCTTTGCCTCCCTGTCTGCAGCCCTTGCTGCTTTCTGTCCTCTGTGGCTTGTGCTTGCAGCTTGCAGCAGCCAGGATTAACAAGGAGACTCTGAGGAGAGACATCCTTAAAGAGCTGGACCTTTTACTGAGTGAATTAGAGCACGCTAAGCGGCCAGCAGTCCTCGAATAGCTGTAGCAAACCAGGCTGTTTGCCACTTTGAAGCCTGGTACATGAAACCTGAAGTTTTTCTCTGCTTTCACCCTTTTCCTGGCCCACAGACCACAGCCTGGGGCTCATCAGGGCCACCAGCCTCTCCTGGCCTGATGTGAGCAAACAAGGCACAACACACATCAGGAAAATACGAAGTACACAGTAGTCAGCGATACAGTACCTGGGAATGCATTAAAAACAAGATAAATCGAATTGTTGTGGGATTCCTCCAAGAAAGCATGGAGGGTGGGAAAAAAAGCAAAGACGATAAGGTGATGTACTGTATTTAAATGCAGGAAGTTCTTATTTTTGCTTGAATACAATTGTCTGTGAGCCAAGTGCTGCTTGAGTCAGATATTGGTTTCATGAGTGTCAGTAGGAGCATACCACAGGGCAGGAGACCTTGTATAATTTGTTGAGCTTTGCAAAAACAAAAATCATTCTTTTTTGCCTAAGGAGGCACATGGGTAACCCCCCCCCAAAATTTAATTTATATGAAGAGATGGTCTATGCTTTTGAATTTTTAATGGCATTTCCTAAACGGCAACATTTAGGAAAGGCATTTAGATCCCAATGCACACAAGAGTAGCTAGCTAAACACATACCTAATTGTTACTAGCCCCACAGCATGCTGCCTTTCAGAGTTGTCTAGCCTTAATAACAAAGTCCTGAAAAAATTTGCTGGATGTTTGCCCAGTAGCAATGTTTGTTGTTGTGAGGGGTTGGATGTGTTTAATGGGCTTGAGCTGGAGGCAGAAAATTAAAAAGAAATCTAGAAAAAGAGGAGTGGGAGCTGCAGGGAGCCAGCAGGAAATGTGGGTTGAAGAAAAAGAGCTTGAATGGGGAGAAAGCAGTGAGAATGTGGCCCAGGTTCCTTGCAGCCCTTTCTTCGCTCTTCTCAGCACTCACGAGACACGTGGGTATTTCTCGCTCCATTTTCCCCACCTGTGATGCTGGTTTGGGAGGAGGTGGCTTGTCCTGAAAGTGGGTTTTGTGCTGAGGAGATTCAGACAGGTGCTGGGCAGGTTGTTGTGAGGTTGGGAGACATTTTTGGAGAGACAAAAACATCTGTATCATGACTGAGTTCAAGGAACACTGACCTCCTGTGATTTGTTCTTGAGATAGGTTGGAGGCTGAATGGTGGCTTTGCTCTTTCTGTCTTTTGAAGTTCAAAATTCATCCTGTGAGAGGCAAGCTTACAGAAGCAGCACATGAGGATTTTTGCTTGGTTCCCATACTATGAATAGGAAAATTTTGAATTCCCTGTTGTCTCCGCTCACATAGATCTGACCAAAATGTCAGAGGGGTTGTTTTTAAATAGGAGTAATAACAGTTGGGGGAGGCTGACTCACTGGATGAAAGCCTCTTGTTTTTTCAAGCCCAAGGAAAAAGTAAGTAATTTTTAGTTGTACTCTACTGCATTCCCTCATTGGCTTACCCCAGATTTTCATCAGTGAGATCAGGATTTGGACTTTGCACTTCCATGGTCATCAGCTACGTGACACACCATGTCAATAAACATGGTGGAGCTGTTTTTTAGAATAATATTCATCAGTTCCCTTACCCAAAATACAGCCAGGAATGATGTCCAGCATAACCAGCAACCCCAGCACTAGATCCTACCCATTTGCCCAGGGCTGATAGTCCATCTGATACAGTCAAGGGACATGTACACGATATTGAAGAAGTGTTCGTTTGTCCTCTCCCAGGCGGTGAGAGTCCCAGGCATGCACTCTTCCAATGTTTACTGCAGCCAAATCTCATCTCCAAGTTCCATGACTCACTTTGCATCCCACCGCTTGCAGAAGTCTCCCCTCCCTTGCCTGCTCAATCACGTTTCTCTGAGTGGCTTTGCCTTTGGGAGTTTGGGGTTCAATTGTGGGGGTTGTTCTGAGGTTGTAAAGGAGGTATGTATGTGTGTACATGCAGATCTGTATCTACCATACGTCCAAGAACAGGAAACCTCTTGTCTGTTATTTTGCCTTTCCCTCATCCTTTTTTACTTTTGCTTATCTCAGGAAACCTGCTCATTGCCAAAACACAAGGATACTCTTTTAACACTTTGCCTGATGTTTGTGCTCCACCTGAAAGAGTAAGAACTGCAAATGTCGAAATCCTGGTGAAAACAGGATGGCTTCTTGGGTTTGTTTCACCCAGCCATTTCCAAAAGGAATAAACAAATAAACAGGCTAGATACATTCATAAAAATGCATGAAATGCACTGTGGGAATTATTAAATGACAGTAACAGAGGGACAGAAGTGTCAGGTTGGATACATGCTGACGTATGCAGACTCTCAAAAATTTTCTGAGTGGTGTTTGAACTGTTAGGACCCACTAAACAGTGATGTTGTGTTAGTGCATATTTAGCGTTCCTCCTTTAAATGTCTTTTTTTGTGGGGGTGAGGTGTGTGTGTAAAAACACATAGGAAAATGTTGGCCTGATTAAAAGCAGGAATTAAAAAAATAATGTTCCTTACTCCTAAAATGAACTTTACTTTATCACTAGAAAATGTTGTGAATGTGTTTACATAGCTTTGGGGTGAAAACATCTTAAACAGCTCAAGTTAGTTTTCTGTGCGTGTTAATATGACTTTCATTTAAACTGATAGCTAATTTCTAAGCCAGACTTTTCACCTGAGCATATTTTTATTTGTTTCTCTCACAAGAAACTATTAAGAATGAAAGTAGAAAAAAGTCCTGTGTATTGCTACATTGGACGGTATTTTGTGTATCGCTAGTCTGACTTCTGTCCCTTGAGGTTTAAATGATAGTTTCTCTTTGTGGTGCTGGTCTCTATGGATAGGAAGAAGTCCTCTCCCAAGTGGGCATTTCTTCTTGCTAGTGCAGGTGTGTCCCCAAGTCTCTGGGACACCTGCAGAGATCCCAGCTCATGTGCAGGCACTCACAGCAGCAGAGCAAGGGCTTCTGCCCTACAGGATATTTAGGCTGGTTCAAATTTTTCTGATTCTGCCAGCAAATCTTCACCCCAGAGTAGCAGCAAGAAAATATGACAGAATGGAGAGTTTGAAGCAGAGAAATAAAGGAGGAGTCGTAGTTTATTGACCACCCTGAAAAAGAGAAGGGCTTCCTGTACTGGAGACCCAGCCAGGAGAGGTCCTCTGCGGCCAGAGCAGTGGCTGAGAAAGGCACACGCACATCTGTTTTCCTTTCAGTGAAATGTCCAAGACATCTCATGCCTGATTACCTCTTCTTGCCTGAGGCTGCATTTCTCCTTCAGTTTTGGCAACCTGGAAAAAAGGCATCTCACCCCTATCTGCTGGCCAGCTGCAAGGCACAGTCCTGCGGGCATCCCGCAGGAGCGCTGCTGTTCCTTACTTTGCTTTTCCTAGAGGCGGTGGACCCCTGTTCAGCCACACATCCAGGTGTTTGGGAGGGTTTACAGTAGCTTCTGTACAAGCTGAAGAAATGAAACTGGAGCAAAGAACTAAATAGGAGGCTGTTAAAATACCACTAAAATAAAGAGAAAGTAGCTACCTTATTCTTTCCTGTATTTACATAAAGGATAACTTCTAATACCTTCCCTTCTCACGTCTCCTCCCAAGCCGTTTGCTGTGGGAATGTACTTATTTCCATCTTTTCTTTCACAAACTCCAAATTAGGTGCTTTTCATTTCATCTTCTCAATCCTGATACGATTTATTTCAGAGTTTCACTCAGCCTGCTTATGTGCACAATAGGCTCTTGCACTCAAGTTCCAAAATGCCCTGGCAACTCAAGACAGTCGCAGCTGTGGGCTTTTTCACTTTTTTTTTTTTTTTCACCCTCCAATTTCCTTTTCTGGTGCCTTTCTTGTTCCCTGGGGAGGTGGCAGGCGGCATAACACGGCACCGAAGCTGGTTCCCAACATCTGAGGGAGATGACGAGGCCGTTTTTTGATGGTGTCTTCAGGGGATGAAAGGCGCTAATGCAATGCAAATCACCCTTATGAAACAGCCAAATGTCTTGGGACACCATCCCAAAAATATTCCACAAACATGGCTCTGGTGCATTTCTTTCATTTCCTCTAGTCAGAGGCCAGATCATCTGAAAATATATCCATTTTCTAGCCGTCCGATGTTATGACACAGCTGGAGTTGGTTAAAATCTAGAGGGCAGTATCTGGCTTAAGCTGAAGGGTCTTTGTACGGCTTTGATTTATTATTCTAGAACAGCCTGTCCCCTCTTCGGTCCTGTAGTAGTTTTGTTTTGTTTTAATGAGAAAACCAGAAAAAGGCTGAAACAGCTTTGCTATTATATAGTCCATGTGTAATGCAAAGTAGAGGTCTAGGCATGCAGACTCCCAAATTTGTCCGAATTGAAAGGGTTTCCACTCATGTATTGCTCTGCAGGCAGGGATAGGTGGTGGGTCATCTCAGTGGAGCCTTTGGAGAAACTTTGTCTTCCTCAGCTTTGCGGGGCGCAGAAAGGCAGCTGATGAAGGTGGTAATCATCTGTCCTTAAGCAAAATTTATATTTTCACATTTTAACAAGAAAGCCAGGTAATTAAAAGAATACATTTAAAGCTTTGATGGTTTTGGTAATACAAGGAAAGCTAACCACAGTAATGGGTCAGGTACCTGCAGGCGGTGACCTGAGCCACTTCAGAGGCTGCAGAGAAAAAAAATAATTAAGCAAATTGTCTTGGTATTCAGTTTTTCTTTTCAAGTGTAAACGTCTTGTGGCTTTCTGCTTATTCTGGTACAAGTGCATCCTACAGACAGGAAAGAGTGTTGGGTTTTGTGGAAGATTCTTCCCATCAGTATCCAAATTGCACTGTAGCTGCATCTTTTGGCTCTGAGTATAAAGCAAAGGTTTACAGTTTGGAGCCACTTTTTCTCTCCATAAGGGTGGCAATGCAGATCACAGGATAAAGGAAAGCCACAGGGGCAATTTTTTGCAAATATGCGTGCTGAGATTGTGGTGGACAAGAGTTAAAAGACCATTTAACTTTACACTTAGTTATTCTAAACTGACATTGAAGAAAGAGCAGGGGAGAGGGAGATTTTAATGGAAACCATAATACTAAACTTTGCTGTAAAGTGGAGGAAGCAGGTCTCTTTAGACCATGGCTCTGGTTCAAGTCAGAGATTACTTTCTAATTCCTGAATCTGTGCCCCCGGTGAAACGTCTGCTGGATGCCGGTTCCCTCTCCTGCAGCAGCTCCGGATGAACTAAAACAAGCCCCGGCTGCCTCCGGAGACACGAGTGGGTATGTGACCGGTTGTACCTCAGCCTTACAGGACAAGGAAGTGAAAATCTCTGGTTTTAAGCCATCCTGGCACCTGACTCAAAGTCCTCTAAGGTCAATCAGGGTCTCTGGATCAGACCTTTGTACTAAACAGCCGTTGTTTCCAGACAAAGGAAAAAAGTCTGATTTTCTTTGGCTCTGAGGATTTGGTGTTTTTTTTTTTTTTCCCTCTGCTTAAAAGAGAAAGAAAACCTCAAAGGACATTTCTTTGTTTTCCCCTGAAGATTGTGCTCTTGGCTGGAGACCATCTCTCCTGTGTTCAAGCCCTTAAGTGCATTTTCACTCTTTCCCACTTTTTGCCAACAGAGGAGACTGGCTGCACATTGCCCTCTGCTATCCCAGGAACACTGTTTTCCACATGGTGACAGATATCTACCAGCGACAGACGGGGATGGTACACAGCATAAAGCACTACCTCGCAGCCCCTTCCCGGACCAGTGCTCTCAACGGGACTGGCGAGCGGCTATTCTACTTCGACAGAGCCTCGGGGTGAGCCCATGAGGGTCCCCCAGTGGACGGGTAGCAAACCCCTGGGGTCTTTCTCTTTGCAATCCCAGTGCCTGCTTTCCCTTTCTCATAGTTAAAATTCAGTCCCATCCACTTTGCGTGGTCTTTTCACTGATTTCGGGTCAAAGCAGAGTTACGGGCTGGTGTAACCTGGGTTAGGTCTACTTCTGTATCACCGAGCAACATTTGGCATTGCCATTAAAAAATAGCTTCTTTCTTTCCTGGCCCTAGCTCCTTTGAAGCATCCCTCTTGCTGCTGCTGAGATAGCTGGAGGTGCGGGTGCAGTGCAAATATTTGTTAAAATCCTTTGCAACCCAAAGGGCCATGACAAGGAGCCCTGCAATGACTGCTGCAGCTCCAGCACTGAGACAGTTTGGGAAATTTCAACTTCTTCCTATTCCCGTGAAGAGAGACTTCTAAAATGTTCACACTCAAAAAAGTTAGAGTTTGGAGGTGGAAAAAAAAAGAGAGCACCATTATACATCTCCTGTTCTGAAGGCATGAAGAGTCCTAGCGATCATGCACTATCTTTACAAGAATCTAGAACACCTTTGGTTAAAAAAACATGTTACGAAACCATGTTTCTCAGTCAGCTAAAATAGTTGGGGAGGAAAAAAGTGTTTTGTGGTCTAACCATGAGTCCCATGATGCTTCACCTGACTAAGCAGCTACTTCAGAAATCAATCCACAAGTGCCAAATTAGAAAATAAGATGGGATATATTTATTCTTTCAACCATAATATATGAGCAATCAAATCCCGGAATGCCTTCCCTGTTAACCTGGTTCCTTGGTGATTACCAGGTCTCTCTCATGATAGGAGTTGTGAAATAGCAGTTTACTAATTAATCCTCCTTTTCTTTCCTCCTTTCCTCTTTTCCTTCTTTCCTCCTTTCCTCCTTTCCTTCTCTCCTTCTCTCCTTCTCTCCTTCTTTCCTTCTTTCTTTTTTTTGGGGGGAGGGGAGCAGGATGTTGCCCAAATTCTGTAAACAGAATTGTTTACTACTGAAGAGCGGGGAAAATGGTTACACATGTGGGTCTGTGGGGGCAGAGCCATTAGCTGCCAGCAGCCATCTGGACCTGGTACATGCAGATTGATGAGCATAACCCAACTTAATTCTGGCAGTATCAGCCTTTGGGTTCTCTGTTTAATTCAGCACTGCTTTTTTTAGCTTCTCAGAGTACAGAAGTTAGGGGATTGGCTTTTTTCTTTTCCTGTTGTTGTTTTTCAGACTTTATTTCATAATGAGTGGGATGTTTCCCCTTCTTTTTTTAACCCCACGTGCTGGATCCTTGGAGAGAAACCAAGCTTACTCATTCTTTCTTCCAGACAAATAGAAACAAGTATTTAGTTTTTAAAGAAATAGAAAGAAAAAAAAAACTTTTAAAGCTCATGCATTTTTTGATCCTGAAGCTGAGCTGAGCTGTTTATATAATTTCCTCTGCCTGAATTGCAGAATGCACACGATTGGAAACATACTTAGAACAGCTAGGAAAAAGTGAACTCCAAGGGCAAGAAGATCTGGCTGCCTTGGAGCTTTTGTCATGCATGCCTAGGGCTAAGCTGTGCCTGCAGGCCAAGGCCACGAGATGCGGAGAGCCAAAGGGGAGATGCCAGTATTTCCAGACAAGCCCGTTTCCTTCTGCACAATAGCGTGAGCACTCTAGCAGGATACCACCACGCCTGGGTGCCTGCCCCCCGCCCCCGGACGCTTGCCCGGTGAAGGAAGCTGGCTTGGGCACATGGGCTGCAAGCACAGCAGGTCTCGTCATGCCAGGACTAGAGGGAAGCTCGACTGGCAGCCTTGCAGGACCCATTCTGCAAACACAACTTGTGGGTGTGCTGTATTACACTGCTCTATGACAGAGGTTTTTGGTGATGTTGGGAAATGGGAAGGATAACGCAATTTAGCAAGTGCAGACCCTGCCTCTTCTCAGCTTTTCCTCTAAACACACTGGCTCTGATCCCTCTGTTTGCTCTCATTTGTAGGTACCTCTTTGTTCACCTGCAAGCCCACGAAGCTCGGAAAGGGCACAGTTACTGCTCTCAGCAAGGCTGCGAACGCATTAAAATCATGGCACATATGTACCCAGGGGGGTCCTGGAGCTGTGCCCCAAACCCCTTCCCGCAGAGGCCAGCGGTTCCCCAGCGCCCCGTGTCCCAGCGCCCGGCCGGGCCGTGCAGGGCATGTGGGGCCCCGCAGGTACCCTTCGCCTCCTCTGCCGCGTTAGACATCTGAGGTTATGCGGCGTATGCGCGTCCACATGAGGTCAATTTGTTTTCACAGCGCATGAAGAAAATCTGTAGGAATCGCCACTTGTGAATCTGGCCAGCGTCATGTATAACGTGTGGAGGGAAGGGTTTACTCTAAATTTCTGCAGCTTTTTGTACTATGTTTCAAAGATAGTCTCAAAGAAATTGCCCAACTGGAAGCATGTGAATGCACAGTCACAGCACTTTCTTCCCTTTTTTTCTTTCAAACGAGAATAAAAGGACGCTTGAGAGGGCTCAGACTGGATTAGCTTTGAATTCCAAAGCACAGCATTGCTGTTGAGTTTCAGACTGGGAAGTAATTCTGGTTGATAGGAATAATCAGAAAATTAGAGCCAGGTTTTCTTCTCATTTACCGTCAATTCACCCCACTGTAAATCCTGTAGAATTGTTTCAGGCTCATACAAATCTGCACTTGAGTTCATAGCCATGCAAAATATATGAAATTCATATTCAACTTCTTATTCAGTGGCACAGTGACTATCAGAGGTCCCTTCCAACAGGATCAACCAACATTGCCATGATTCTTTGGTAAATGTTGTCTTAACAATGAACACTTACTTGTGAACCAGGATCATAGTTTGAAAAACTGAAATCTTTAAGTTTTGCAGACATATGTATAAGCATTGGTGGTTGGTGCTTGGTGCCATCCAGTTTTTAAGGTTCTGTCTCTCATGTAATTGCAGCTTGCTATCACTAGCACGCCCTCAGTCAAGTATATAAGAATCCAGATTCAGTCTCTCAGCAAGGCGGACATACAAAACCGCTTGACATCTGCATTCATTAAGGTATGCGTTTTACTATATTTGAAATGGTGATTAAACAGGGGAAACTGTATATCCAAGGAAAGTTATTGCAAAATCTTGCTGAGCCTTGGCAGAAGGAAATGGGAAGGTCCCCTGGAAGAGGCGAGTGCATTGTTCTCCCTTACAATTAGCTCCATTAAAGTCACTAGGAGTTCGTATTCTATTCAGATGAGGATTTGAACCCTTAGGGGGAAAAAAGACCTTTTATCACCTCAAAAGAAGAATTAACACCACCACTCTAATATAGAGGAAGCAGGGAGAAAAGCACACCAGAAGTCACTGTTTACAAAGGATATGGGGGAAAAAACAAGCTTGTTTTTCTGATTTCCTCTGCTGGCATTGCACTAAAAGATAAAAATAACTTTATTTCACTACTGAAGGAGTTTGGAGCTGTCAGGTTATCCTTGCACATGCCTTACATCTCTGCCTGGATGGAGAAGGGTGACTGAAATCATTCTAGCAAGGACACTTGCCCAGGTTTACATGCTACTGAATTACATTAATGCTAAAAAATGCCAAACAAAGCTGGTGCAGCATCCTTATGGAATCAGGGCAGCCAAGATTTCCTGCCATGTGCTCTGGTTTCATCATCAAAAATTAATTCAACTCGTTAGAAAGTGGGGGTTGTTGGAGGCAACATCCTCACCTGCAGTGAATCGCAGAGACCTGCAAGTGTGCGGTGCTTGGGGCCATTGCCTGCAGATGATGGAGCCCCTTGCGCATTCGGGTGCCGCCGTGCCCTGCTCCAGCTCCAGCTCCCATGTGGCCACATGAGCCCTGGTGGGTCTGGAGCACACAGTCAGGGCAAGACACACAGCTGGGCTGTTTCTTTGGCCAGCAGCTTGCATTTAGGTCAACTTGCAGTGGTTGTTGCTCTCTGCTCACTGTGCACTCAGACTTTGACAAGCTCTGCAGGCTCAGGAGTGTGAGCAAAAGATTTAGTCCATCTTTGCTCCTTCTCACTGCCCCCTGCCTACTCATGGCCCAGATGTTCATGTTTCCCTCACCCTTGACTGCCTGTTGCATCTTGGAGAGCCTTTGTCTTTCCAAAAGCAGAGATTGTGGCGCACCTTGGGAGCTGTAACCTGAGGAAGGAGCCCATGCTGAAGGAAGGGAGGGGAGTAGGAGTCACTTGTGCTACAACGTCTTTGAGGCCCTGGGATGGCACTACCAAGAAGGAATATTTTGGTTTTGAAATCTTTTTATATTTACATTTACAGGGGGAAAAAAAGTGTCCATGTGTTCCTTCTATTCCCCTATCCACAGTCTCAGCATCTCTCCCTTGCTCCTTGGTCAAATCTACCTTGCCAAGTGACGGTAATTTCACCCACATGAAAAGAATCTGTATTAAGACTGAACTAAGCATTTTACTGTGAGGATTCTCTACTTCCCAAATGTATCTTCTTAATACACAAAAGATGTTGTTGACCTCATTTCTTATGTTTTTGGTACCCCACTGGGTTTACCAGTGCCATTCAGAACTAAGGGTTTTGCTTCCCACTGCCACTGACCAGCTACCAGTGATGGCACTTCATCTGCACTAGTTACATATTGAAAATTATAGGGTGTAAACGCTTGATATTTCCTTGCTCATAACCCCTTTCTTATGGAAAAGCAGGATCAGAGTCTGAAGCTCCCCAGTCATTTACTGCCTGCCTCCATAACACCTTCCTTGTTTTTTGTTGCAGATAAACGATACAGTGTTCTTGTTTGATAGCCCTGGGATATTCTTCGTGGTGCTAGATGCATGTTCAGGAGCAGTTGTGAGTAGGCGGCACTTTGACACAGTTACAGGGCAAAATGCGGCCAATTCAATAACTGATTATGTTCAAACATTTATAAAAGAGAGGTAAGCAAAGTGCTGAGAGCCCAGTTCACGTAGCGACCCGTGGCTGATAGACAAAGAAAGGAAAATGACCTACTTTCATAACTGAACATGTGCTCTGAAGAAATCTGGCAAAGATCGAATGTGTACAAATACCAAACATCACCCCGATAATAAGAGAAGCAGTCTCTCTCGCAGGATTGCACAGATTAGAGTAGAAAGAGACAGATTTTCTGGAAAATTGGCAATTCCTTCTAAATTAACAATCAATTTTCCAGTATGAATTAGATAAGGTCCTTGCAATGACATTTGCAGTCCTGTGTACGTATCCTGATGTCCAACAGTTTCCTGGCAGCTGATGATTCAGTTTTCCATTTCTGAAATTAGTTGGTTTCTGTTTGCTCTTACTGATTGTTTTTGCCTCTTTTGACAGATGAAAATCATAGGTATGCCAGATTTTCCAACAGGACTTTTCTTGGGCAAGCCAATGAATAGACCTGCGTGCCTGCGGGCTGTTACCTTGAATGTGTCCTGGCAATGGTCTGGATCATCTCTGTTTGTGTCTGTTCCACATTCCTTGTGGTTTTATGTGTCGCCACATAAACATGGAACAACAGAGATTTATAGATAAATTCTTGGCTGCTGGCAGAAGCAGGTCAAATAACCAGAAAACAGACTTTCAGTCCAAGACATTTCTGAGCAGTTCATGACCAAAGATTTGAACACTCCAGAGTTATGACATCTTTATTTATGCACATGAGCATGTAAGTGTAAAAAAATGTGCATGAAGTGACATACATACATGTGATGCCTGTACATGTGGTTTGATTTTCTTATAGGATGTGTATTTTTGCAAGGCTGGCCATTCACCTAATTGCAACCAGTTGTGCCTGTAATTCATCACAGGTACAATTCGCTGAGGGCTGAAAGCACTTCTGTGAGGACCAAAGTTGGGCTGAGGCTTGACTGAAAATCAGACCCAGTGTATAGATGGTTTCAGAGTCTTGGGCCTGCACAGTAATTTATTTTCTTCTGCAGCTGGGTGTCACTTTCTCAAATGGGGTGCACTCACAGTCATTGTGCTTGTTTTGATTCCATGAGAAGAACAGGTTTAATTTAGGAACATATTTAAACAGGGAGTTAAACTTATGAAAGCTTACATGAGATTGAAATCAAAGGGATTTAAGCATGTTCTTAAAGTTAGGTAAGCTCTCAAGTCCTTTTCTGAAGTAGAGCTTAAAGGTCTTGCAGATTCTTAGCAATAGTAGTATTTTGCAGTCATGCAGTAATTACTGTCCTTCTTTTCAGATCACTTGTTCTTGTGTGCTCTAGAGATATTGCGGACATGGTGGGGAGCTCTGAAATGTCTGTTTTTACAAGATTAGGTTCTGCAAAGCCTATTGTCTTCCACAAGGAAGGTAAATATATTTATTCTGTCCTTCTTCTTTTGCCTGAAGATTACTGGTCTGTTTCCTTACCAAAAATGCACACATACTCACATAATGCTTACCAATATATTTGCTACTATGAAATATGCCCATGTAATCTCATAAAAACCTCTTGGCTCAGGGATGTTGAGAAGTGGAAGAGTTATTTGGGGTTTTTGACCCAACCTCACCAGTTTGCTTGCTGCAATTTTTTCATCCTAAAGGGAGCCTTTTTTTCTAACAAAAAAAAAAGGATCATTTGATAAAGATTCCATCTCTAAAATTCAACTGCTTTGTAAGGGAAAACAATCATAAACTAAAAGGTTGATGAAAAAGAAAGTAGCCTGCAGTGAAATAGGAGCTATTTATTTTCTTGGATGAAAGAAAAGTGAAATCACCAGTCTTGGAAAGTTCTTACTACAGTTTTACCTAGAATTGCTGGAAGAAATACATTGGTATCATTGGTCCAGAAAATCCAAGTAGTTTTGGATCACAGATTTTTATAGCTTTAGAGTATTCATTTAGAAATATTGTTGTTGCATTTTCAAAGAAACAAGAAAGAAAGAAGGAAAATCATTGCAGAGGACACTGGCCCAATCCTGATCCTGAGTGGTACTGAGTCCCTGATTCAGTCCCAAAGCCTGTTCTCTTCGGGGTGAGAAAACAGCAAGTTCGTGGGCATCTCCTCACTGCAGTGTCTTTGAGCAGCACAATTTTTTGCAGAACAGCTTTTGGTCTGAATTCCCTGTTTCTGATGGATCTGGGGGAACTGCTTGTGGAAGGTCGGCGTGCACATAGCTACCAGCCACATATTCACCATTTCCTACTGGAAAATGGGGCTGTTAAAGTCCGGGTTTGGACAAATGGTTCAGGTGACAAGCAAATTAGGAAAACAACCAGCTAGCTTGATTCAGATTCCACTTGCAGTCTCTTAAGCAGAGATCAGATGCAGATTTTGTTTTATTTCCAGCTCCTTTTTTTCTTCTCTTTTTTTTCTTTTTCTTTTTTCTTATTTTTTCTTTTTTCTTTTTTCTTGCTTTACTGAAATTTGCATCACTTTCTGGTTCAAGTTTCAAAGCTCATTCCTGTGACTATTCCAGGAGGAGGGCAGAATAATCTTCAGAGCAGAGACAGTGCTTCACTTTGGTGCCTGTTTCATTCCTGAGAAGCTGTTTTTCTTTCATCCTTTCAAAAGCAAAAATTTGAGGTTTTCTTTTTTTGTTTCTTTGTCCTGGAACTTCATCTCTTCATTCTTTCTTCAAAGCCCTGAATACTTTTGAAAGGAATTTTTTGATTAAAAAGTAATCTTTTTTGTTTGCTTTGTCAAACTTTGTTCCCTGAAGCACCTGTGCTGCTCGCTTGGGCGCAGACCTTCCAGGTCATTTTGGGAGCTCGATTCGGCCTCCAGCCCTGACCACTCCTGGAGCACACAAAGGAGCAAGCAGGGTCACCACAGTGCCCCATCCCGAGGACACGCCAGTTGGTGGCCGTCTCCTTGCCCTACCACTTCAGTGGGAAGTCGGGGGCCGTTGTGCTGGTAGCTGGCAGCGGGACTAAGCCACTGCTGGCTGCTCCCATGTCACCTCTGTTTTGCTTTTCCGAAGGGCAAGGGTGTTCACCTGCGTGTCTGCCCTGATTTCTAGCCTGGGTAATTATGTTCTGATTCATGAGCTTTCTCCTGCTGATTCAGGTATGTGCACTATTTGACTTCACAGCTCCACAAGCGATTGCATGCAGGACTGCGTACAGCAGCCGCCGTGGTCCGCTCTGGGGGGCTGCAGTTCAGGGCAAGCTGGAACATTTCTCCCAAATGCGTATTGATGCTGCCAGGGATAATGCACAAAAGCAATCCCCTTGACCCCAGTGGGATCAGGATTTAGGGTCTTGTTGCCTGGTTCTGCAAAACCTTATTTAAATTAGAAGTGTTTACAGGAATAGTCTCAATCCAACCATCTGCAAATAGCCTTGGGAGTCTTTGCAATGAAAAGCATAATATAAACACAATACATTATTATTAAAATCAAAGAACACATAATGCCTTTGTACTTTGTGACAGCAGAGGACAAGAGCAGAGCTGACGTGGGGAACAGTTTATGCATAACAGGAAGAAAGTGATGTAAACTAATAAAAGAAGGATTCAAAATGCCTAACCATTTTCATGTAGACTAATATGAAAAAGTACCAATGGTTAAAAATGAAGAGTAAAACAATATTTCTGCTATCTCACATCTGGGACCCTATCTTAGGTTTTTGAAATACCTGCAGATCTGTGATGCACTGAGGTTACAGCTTCAGCAAAGCTCATTCCCTCTTTCATCACCTTTTTTGCCTCTTAAGCGTTCTGTTATTTTAATACAAGGAAACAAACAAACAAAAAGGCTTCGAAATCGCCGTGATGTCCATGCTGCGCTGCTAATAAGCGAACTGAGCCATCCAGAGGTTCATGCTCTTTGTGTCTGTTTTACAGGGAGTTTTGCTATGCTTGGCTATAAAGGACAAGCCAAGCCCTCCTGGATTAAAGTCCGTAATCATGCTGGTTATCAGAAAGCTGCTTCTCTACAGCACTATGTTCCCTTGAAGCTGAAAGAGTATCAATGTTCAGCTAATGCTTTTTCTCAGAACCACTCAGAGCACATCTCTGCAGAGGCTACAGTGCCCCGCGATTAGCATCGTAGGTGTAACACCAGCCAGGCAAGTCCAGCAGCTGTCACCAAAACCTGATCTTGTTTTTACGGGATTGTACCAAACCGATGTTGTTCACTTGTATATTTTATAACTAATAAATATAGTCTCATCTTACCCATTGTGGTAGAGTTTTATTTTTCAAACAGTGCCCCACAGGGCAGGATAGGAAAAGCCTGTGGGCTGCGCTTCCCAAGGAGAGGAGAAGTGTTTGAACATATCTATGATTTGGTGTCAAATGGTAAGTTTTAAAGGCGAAAACCTGCTCTTCAGTCTCATAGGGACTGGAAATGAAACTTGGCATGGAAACTTCAGCAGCATCCAGATGAACCTTCAGCAGAGGTAGGGAATTCTCCCGTCAGTCCTGTTTTCCCTCCATTAATGCCTGCTTTTAAAACAACTTAGTGTCCATCCTCTGTGGCATCTTAGGTGAACTCAGTAACATCTGCTTGCGTCGAGGGTAAGCATGCAGTGATCTTACAATAATATCTTCTAATCAACCTCAATATATATGGTTGCAACAAGGAATTATATACATGTTTGTCTGTAGTTAATGACTGGTGAAATGATGTTTGCCCAATTGATGTGAACATTTAATTAAAGACCTACAGGAATAAAACTCAGGATAACGTATATGCTGTGCAGGGTAAAATCTTGCGTGATCATATTGACTTTCTGCTCCCATTGAGGACTGAACTACTTCTGGCATTAGTAGCTAGTATTCTTTGTTTTTTGTTTATGCTACTGTTTTTTGAAGTAAAGACAACAAAAAAGAGCTTTGTACGCAAATTGTGAAACAAACTGATGACTTCAGTGACTACAATGTAAGTACAAGTTATCCTGAAATGATGATGTGCTCATTTTGGTCTGAAGGTGATGTTACTTAGTGACAGCAGTGGAGGGGAGTGTGAGTTCTGACAACCGTGTCTTTGTCAAAGAATTCTTTACAGGAACTGAACAAGTTTCCAAAATGTTCAAAACTGTCAAAAAAAAGGAAAGGTTGAAATTCTGACACAGGTAAATAAAATAATTATGTTTCTTTTGTTATTATTGACTTGTTTACTGTTAAGCCTACAACTAAAATCTTAGATTTGCTTTTTATGTGCAGAAATCACAAGCCCATCAAGGACACTGTTGGTCTTTAACTTTGATAATTCCCTATTTTTTTACACAGCAGAGTACAAGCAAATGCACAGGTAGGGCTTGTTTGCTCACAGCAGTTGTTTGATCACTTTGCTGATCGGTTGCTATCATTTTGAGCAAGGGCATCCTAATGGGGAGAAAGGTAGCTCAGAGAGAAAGGCCAAGGTCTGGATTATTCACATGGAGAAAACTTAATTTTTGCGTCGTCCTCTTTTTGCAAATGAGGCAAAGCGACAGGTGATGGGGTCCTGTCTAGCAGAGAGAAATATGAAGAAGTAGCTTTACTTTTCCTGCTCAAATGTGCAGGTAAGTGTGTACACTCATAGATGTGCCTTCATGTCTATGATGGGTAGATGAAATATGTGGCCATAAATATGTATGTAACATTACAGATCTTTGCTTTACAGAATAACATGGTGGGTTTTTTTCTAGCTCTTCTACTAAAATGTACTGTCTTTCCCTCAGTATGTAGTACGTTGGGAGCCTTGCTAAACCTGGTGTCACTTGGGGTTTATGAGTGCTTCTTTTTTCCTTTGAATTGCTGACAACTACACGCAGGTTATTCAAACAGGTAGGTGAGGGCTTTGTTACTAACGTCCCGTCATTTCTTTGAAATTCTCAGAAGTGGCCAAACAAGTTGCTACAGGGAAAGGTTAGCGTTTTGTTGGCCAGACTCTTGCTCCCTGGTGGGTTAGTCACTCTGGCTTATGTGCACCAGCCAGCTGGTGTTGTGCCTCTGAGTGGGGACCGAACTCCTCGGCTGAGACGCTTACCTCCATCACCACATACCGCCTGGTGGACCCTGGGCGTGGAGGCAGAGGACACCTGAACGGTTTGCAGGCAGAGGAGGAGACCGTGGCTCTATCCCCATGCCAGGTAGGAGAGGTGGGAGTTGGGTTCAGCCAGAGGAGAGGTTCCGGCTCGCTAGAAAGCATGAAGAAGTCCTTGATGCTGCTCAGGAAAGGCAAGGTAACAGACAGGACATCACAGGCCTGAGCAGCCCCCATGGGGAGCGGTGGTATGAGAGCCTGAGTAGCTGGCACTGACCCTCCAAGGAGCTTTCTGAAGTCCTTTTGAACTATTAGTACCTAATTGTTATGATTTCTGAGGCCGTGCAGGGGAAGAAAAGCAAGATGTTTTTGGCTGTGAGCGTAAGCCCAACATTGGAACAACTACTTACAGAGAGAGCCTTTACTTTCTTGGAGATTTATTTGATAATCCGTGACAGGTCCAGACCCTGGATCCCAATAAAACTTTGCAGAGCTCTAACCCCAGCCTGAGACTAAACAATTGGCAAAGGACAAGCCTGGTGAGGGAAGGAGAGGAATGTGCCTAAACTTCTGAAAAATCTCTCCTCCTCCTCCCACTCCAGAATGAGAGCAAATGGCAAATGTCCTGGAGAGGAAGGTGTGGAGCCGTGGCGAGCTGGATGCAAACAGTGAAGTACCACAAAAGCAAAAAGAAAAATATTTACATCCTGATGCAGTTATTTGAATAGTTAAAAGCAGCAGTTTGAAGAGGATTCAGAATGCTGTGATCCTCTGAGCTACTGCACACACTTTCCTTACCTTGGGAGGGAAAAAAGGCTTTAAAACCAGGGACGCTCTGCAGAGGGTACAGTTCCTCCATGGACCCTTGGGACATTTGAGATGAGGCTTTCAAAGGCTGCTGCTAACTTGGCATGCACCAGAAGTCTCTGTGTGTGAAGCTGCAGGGTAAGTGTCATGTGGGTGTTATATTTGTGGAGAGCTGTCGTATTCCTCCCCTGGATGTCCAGAGCAGGAATGTCTCCACCTGCATGCTGGAGTCTATATGGACTGTGAGTGCCCTGTAGCTAATCCAGGCATGTTCAGTACATCTAATGCATTCAGGACATGCGGCTGTCCTGGTTATTCCCAGAGCATTTCTGCAGTGGGTACACTATACCTCCTGAAAGCATTGGCTTGGCTATACACCAAGGACTTCCCAGTAAAGTCAGGGCATCCTGAGCCTCAGAAACCGGGGTTCAGCTTCCCACCACCTGGATGCTTTGAAAATTTCATGTAGTGGATGAGGATTCAGTGAAATGCTGAGCACTTTGAAAGGATTTCAAACTGGGAGTCAGTCAGGCTCTGATGGGTGGAATGTTTGAATTGCAAATGATTTAGTTTTAACTAAGCCAAAAATTGCTTCCTTTCCTTTTCAAGGTCTGTAAGCCCATGCAAAAAAAAAAAATATTAATTCTTGAGGGGGAAAAGAAAAAAAAAAAGCATAGGTTTAAAATAACTTTCTTATTTCTGTCCCAAAATAGTTTGCCAATATTACATCCACTTTGCAAACACCTTATTTGCCTGTAATTTATACATTGTAAAAACTCTGTGTAACTCCATCTCGTCATTCAGAAGCTGTTCTTATGAACATTAGGAATCAAGGAACTTGCGGTGATGTTTGTGTATGGAAAATGTGAGCAGAACCTTCTTCCTCATAAGGAAAGACATTGGATAAATTGATAAGAAACTGAGGTTCATTGGGGGAAAAAGTCAGAGTTCTGCTTTTGACTCTAGTATTGATTTCATTGAAAAGTAAGGTCTGTTCCTGCATTTAATCCTCCTCTACTTGCCAGCAGAAACAAGCAGCTAATGGCTGGATGGCAATCCCAAGATCAAGATGAAGAGCAGGAGCAGCTTCACAGCCATGCTGCCCTGGGACTGGGAAGGCATTTTCATTAGCCATCCCTAGAAATGCGTTTGTTTGTTTGCGTAGGGCATCTGAAGGCTTTAGCTGTGTTTGTGGCTTGTGTGTGAGGGCTCCCCTTGCACAGGAATGTCACTGTAGCAAGAGCTGGCACGTCCTTGGGTCAGAAAGGCAAATGCGCTCGTCAAATCTGTCTTCCCAGCTGGGGCTAAAATGCGAAATTTCCCGAGTGGGGTGAGAGGACAGCCGCTGCTGTGCAGTGTCAGCAAGGAGGTGGCGGAGGTGCTAATTAAACAGCTCCTCCCTCTCAGGAATCAGCTTCCAAATTGAAGTTGGCTTCTTTGCATATGAATGAGGAAACATGCAGCAACTCTTCAGACCTAGCCAGCAAACCACTAAAACCTCAGCATCAGCTTACATTGCCTTTTTCTTGGTTGCAGCAGGCGGAGGGCCCAGGTTTGGCTGCCAGGAGCAGGAGGGAGAGCCGTTCGCTCCCCTTGGGGCTAAAAGGCACCTTTTTTCATCCGGGCTCGTGTGCTCTTTCCCTGAACCTCTCCAGGGATGGCTCCGGGTCCCCACCTGGTCCGTGGCCGCTCTTGCTGGGCAGCAGTAGCAGCTGTCAGGGTGCAGGCAGGTTTCTTGCTCCTGTTTGACGTCTTTTTCAGGGGACACCAGGGAGCTGCTGCTTGCCTCCCATCCTTGCTGTGTTTGTGACAGATGGCTTGATGCTCCCGCCATGCCCTGCTTGACATACCTGAAAGGAGCCTCCTCTTCAGCAGATACTGAAGACACATCCTTCAAAGTGTGTCCAGCTGGTCTTTAAAAGCATCTTAAAATACACAATATCTGGAGTTACTTTCTTAAAATTCTGGTCATGGGCTTGGCTGGTTGAACCCCAAGTCATGCAAGGTGCTGAGCCCAGACAAGAGCCTGCTTGTGCTGCCCTGGAGGGCTCTGCTCTGCCACCCAGGGTCCTCAGGGCTCCACCACGAAGCCTGGGACAACCCAGCTTCCTCGAAGCATTTCTTCACTGTTTTACCCCCAGGACTGTCTGCTCTGTGTTGCCTCCAGCATTAAAACCCCATGGAGTGCTGTGGATGGGGATTCCTATCTATGTGCTTTCTAGTACAGTATCGCTGCTGACACCTGCAGTAGCAGCCAGCTGGGGACTAGTGGTTTCCTGTATCTACTTTTAGCATTGTCTGCCGCTATTGTTCACTCTTTGGCAAGATCCAGCAACTGGGAATCATTTCAGAAAATATGCCTTGCCAGATCCAGGGATATGAGTCCCACTTGCCATTGCCAGGCAGCTTTTAATGGCTAAATGAAAAAGCTTTTCTCACCCAAGAGAGGCATCACAGACGGTGTTTTAGAAACATTGGAGATGATAGACTGAGGAGGACACTTGCATGGCCCTTAGGCTCTCAGAGTGCCCGAGTCTGCAGGGAGATTTGTTGACAGAGCGGGTTACATCAGAGCTGAACTCAGCGCCGTGGCGCCTGTTCAAGTAAGATGTAGTGCAGTTGCTGTGTTCCCATGCAGCTCTGAGCACTGAGCTAACGAAACGGCTGGCTGGCAGGAGATAGCTGCTCCTGAACCCTCTCCAGAAGGAGACATTAATGGAAAGAGTCTCTATCCTTTCCTCCTCTTATGGTTAATAGTGAAATCAAGCATGTCACTGTTTGTGTCTAGTATCCGGGGAAGATGCTTAGCTGAGAGCCTTTGAAGGAAAATTCCTGAGATGATTGTCCTCCAACCACACTTTACCGGCACTGTGTTAGTCAGAGCTGAATCAGAGGAGTCAGTGCTAACAGCAGAAGCGATTCTCCTTGGCCCTCTCAGCTCTCAGCCTTTCCAACCTGAGTGCCAGTTAATACTAACATTGCAATGAACTCGGGCTCACGGAAAGCTGAATCAAACACCCTGCTTCAGCCACAAAATAAGCAGGGTATTCTTTGAACTGTAGCAGATCAGACACTAGAAAAATATTGGAGCCCGTGTACAACTGATGCCTTCAAAAACAACATGAATTTGCAGTGTGTGATTGCTTGTTTTGCTCTTTGCCGATGAGGATGGATGTAATCAGGGAAGCAGTCCCCTGGGAGCAAGCAGGGATATAAAAGCAGAAGCCATTTTGCACAACCTGGTGGTAAGTACTGTGCAGTTCATGGCTTTCAAGAAAGCAAAGGCTGTGAGATTTCTTACACTATTTTCCTACCAGTTTGCTACAGGTTGCTGTCAGAAACATGATCATAAGCTGCGAGGATTATTGCTCTCATCTAGCAGAGATACTCCTCAGAGTTTGCAGTTTTTAATGGGCCAGAGCCAAGAAATTTCTTTACTACCTGCAAAGAAACAGGAGAGTAAATGCATGCCATCACTGTCAAAAATTCAGTCCCTTTTTTATTTCTGTGAATATCATCTGATTGTATTTTATGACCCATACCTTACCAGTTGGAATCTGGCTTTATGCAACACTAACATGCAGCTGTGTCTGCGCTGTAAGAAGCACTGCTTGTCTGCACTCACCATCCTGTGGTGTTACCAGTCGCGCAGCTTTTCTGTATCGTTAAAGCAGAATCTAGTGACTGGGTTTGCAGATTACGCTGTGTAGTAATCGCTAATCAATCTTGGCATTTTCATGGTGTCTGCTGTACTTTGGGCATACCACTAATAACGTTCCTTTAAAAGAGCCCTGGCTTTTCAGATGTTGATGGTTAATGCTGTTAAAATGTCAGACACGTGCAGCCTGGTTCTGGCACAAATTCCATGGCGACATTATTGCTCTCTGATAATGTATATCATTCAAAGTTATAGCGTTACTAAGTGCATTCCTCTTTTCTACTGCTCTGTAACAGCATTTCAGCACCTGATAAACTGCACTGCATCTATGCTGTGACCAGAGCTCACGGCTGTCAAGTACACCATACCAAAACAAGGAAACATTTTCCTCCTGGAATATTTCCTGACAAATCTGGTTCTAATGCTATTTTTAATGCAATCATTGGATTACATGTGGTTCGAATGTATCACTGAACTTCTAGCTGTGTCGCCTCTATGAAGAGTACAGACATGTGTTCTGCATATCTACACCGTAAAATTCGCTCCAGACTAAACCCTGGTTTCTTGCGTATCTTTTTCTCATGATTTTTGTTTGTTCTATATTAACAAGTGACATGAAGAATAACATGTGTTTTTTCACCTTGAAGAAACTGGGACACCCTGGAGTTTCTTTCAATTATTTTTTTTGGCGTCTAAGCTATGCAATGTATACATTTATCATATTTCATCGTTGTGATGTGACATGGCAGCTACAAATAAATTTCTTCAATATTCTTCAAATGCTGGCTTACATGATGAAACCTAACAGCTCCATGGACTGCGTGTGAATTTTAAATAGTGCTTTATGAGTACAGAGCATCGAACACTTACAGCAGTGGGTCTTCGTGCCTCAGTGTGACCATGCATGTCAATAAATTGTCATGAGCTCAGGCAGAGTTGCAGAATCGATCACTCGAGCCTGTTGGAGAGAATCATATTAATTCTTTGACTTTCATGACACTTCTCGTTTGTTTTTGCCCGGGGTTGGCTATGGAAGAAACAAAAACAATATTAGGTAGACTGGTTTCAAAAGCAGTGTTTTGGTTTTGCAACAAAATTCTGGGCTGGCAGATTAAACAGACAATGTTTTCTTGGATCTGAAATCCAAGAAACTGCATGCTTCGGATTGGAAGTCTGAGTATGGTTTTAGCTTGGGGGTGCACAAAACACGGTTGCTGAAAACGTATGGGTAGTTTGGGGGAAGGAGGGTGCCACCGAAAGGTTGCTTTGTGTAAATTTGTCACTCTGCAAACACCTTCTCTGTTGTGTTTCATTACTTTTTTGCACATGTGAATATTCAGCCCCAGTCTTGACACTGGATGTGTTTACATTGCATTCCTAAGACGTTTTTGGTTACATCTGGTGGTTGCGTTCTGAGTGTCTATTTGGATTCCCAAGTAGGTTTATCCTAAACCAAACAAAGGGTGAGGAGCTGCCCTTGGCTTCTTGCTCTGCTCGGGCTCGTCCCGAAACAGCATGAAGGTGTTCTTAGTCATAGAGCTGAATGGGAGTGGAAGTGGGCTGTCACAAAGGTGGATATAACATTGTTTTATGCAGTGGATGGTTTTTGCATGAGCTGGGGAAAAAAAAAAAAGAAAAAAAAAAAGACATATTTTCTTGATATTCTGTCTTCACAGGTATCCACCCAGAGAATTAAAAATCCTGAAGAATGGCTCTACCTACCCCCAAGTATCTGGCTGAAAACTTTGTTTTTCTTCTGTTTGTAGTCGCTTGCGTAAGCCCAGGTAAGTTTCCCTGTCAGGGGGGAAAAGGGCATGCTTTGTAACACTGTTTGTAAATAAAGCTGTTGCTGGTCTGGACTGAGAAACTTCTCACTCTTTAATCCAAGTTCTTATACGGAAAACCAAGGACAGGATGAAAGCTCAGGAGAAAAGCAGTTTTGTGATTTGCCAATATTCCTGAATTAGGGCAGCTGGAGTGGCCAAGAGTGAAATTTCTGAGCAAGTGAAAGTACCCTCGGGAAGCCCTCAGACGGTGCCATGCATTCTTAAAACAAACCCAAATCCAACATACTGCCACAAAGAAATAACAAAAGAAACCTCAAAACCTAATAGCTGTGGCTGTGGGAGGTGAGCATTTTGCTGCATTGTCCAAGTGCAGATGTTGAGAGCAAAAAGCTCTGGGGTGGGACATCCCCACCGTTTGTTTTTGACCCTTACAAACAGCCCTTTTCCTAAGCAGTTGCAGGGAAAAGGGAAGCTGGAAATACATATTCTAAATGGATTTAATTTGGGGGGAGTTGCCTTTGTTTAGAACAAAGAGGCCGTATGTCTTGCCCCAAATGCTGCATCTGCATGAAGCAACCTTTCACTGCCCCATTTGGGCCCTTTTGGTCAAGAATTAAACAGTGTGGTTAGTTCCTTGTGCTGGGTAGAAGTTGCTCTTTTATTCCCTCCAAAAGACCAGGAGAGTAATAGTCCAGGCTGGAAGGGTGCCTGCACGGGCTGGCAGAAGGTGCTGAGCCCTCCGCCATCCCTGGGGCAGTGGGTGCGGGTGCTGTGCAAGGCTCCTGCTCTCTGGTAGGAATTGGTTAATGAATCTGGGGATTTGGGTCCTTTGCCCTGAGTTGTGTTGGCTTTTGCTGACTGTCATCCCAGTCATCACTGTAAATTCCTCTCGGTTTCTCCTTATGCTTCCCTGTCTATCTCTCTGTTTCTAAATTATGAATTTTGGGGACACAAGTCACCTTCTGAGACTGCAGAAGCTCTTTTGGACACTAGCATAGCAAAGTAAATGAATAAATAAACAAGCTTTTGTCCTGACCACTTAATCTAGTTGATAAATTGTACCTCTACATTTGAATGATTTCTTTTAGTTTTATGTATCTTCTCATCATTAGCAAATTCTTTAGTCATGCTTATTCCTGAGGGAAAAACAGGTCATTTTTTGAATTTATTGCCGGAGTGCATTACAGTTATCTTTGAGCATCGGTTTACAATGCAAGTCCCATTATATGCCTGAAATATTTATCTTTTCCAACTCTTTTCCAATTCTTTGTGTCTTCTGGTAGGAACCCAGAACCTCTTTCTTATTTCCCTCAATTACTGTAAGTCAGAAAAATTGTCACTGACATTTGCGATACACTTCCATTTTTCAACTGGTACAAGTGGTACCAAAATCAGGCCCTGGATATTGATCAGTATTTGACTTGCTACCTGGTCGATTATTAGCCCTCTCTGATCTGATCACTTCATTTATATGGAAAGAGTTTGCAGAGAACCAAGGCATGTGTTGCTTGCTTATCTTGAACAGCTGGTATTTAATGGGTCTCCGGAGACATCAAGGCAGTGGCTGGTCCAATTCTATTGTTTTCTTAAGACATGAAGGTGGAGGAATCTGACAGGAAACAATGCAGATGGACAATTTTGTTTCTATTGCTATGGAATTACAGATGGCCCTTGAGTTTCACAGTAGCAATACAACAGCCCCCCATCAACTGCATAGCACCAGGACATGTTTCCTTGCATGGATCCACATGGCTGTCCTTGCCATTGACTTAAAACATTAGTATCCATGGGGAAAAAACAAACAAACAAACCAAAAACTTTACTAAGTGCCAGAGCCATAATCCTACTGAAGTTAAGGGGGTTCATCCCACATCTGTTACCATTGAGTTGTGGCTCCTGTAGTTTTCCTACAGTGTTTTTTGTTTTAAAGGGTACAAACTGGAGGGCTGGTGAGAACTCCCAAGCCTTTCTGATGGCAAAGAGCTCATTGTTCAGACTTCCACTGACCTCAGTTTCCTAGGATTAGAAAGGTTTCTACCCTCAGAAAATAAGCATCACACATGGGACTCTCGCACTTGTGAAGTTTTATTGATTAGAATAAGATGGGAGACTCACATATTGAGTGAGATTATATCAGGGAAATATTTTATCTTAAGTAAGTATTTATAATGTGAGACTCTTGGATTTGGTATGAGAGCAGTTTAGCTAACACGTCACGGCAGTCTGTAATCAAATATGTATGCGGAGATAAGTGATGTGTGATTCCAAAAAGCATGAGTCCTTCTCGCTTCTGTCTGAACAAGCTCATGGAGCCGGAGTCTCTCTCTTGTGGGATTCCTATTGCTCTCTGGATGGATTGGTAATTCTTCGGTGCATGGTCCTTCCATGATAATTTGAGCACTTTTACTTCCCATCCCCACTAAAAACACAGTGTGCAAACCTATCTCAATATCTATTTTACAGTAAACAAAGCTTTTCAAACCTCACAAGTGTTTTGGGGGCAACAGGTAACATTTTTAAAGGTGATTCCTGTTTTAACCTTTTGTCAACATCTTCCCTGGGCTTGTAAAAGGCTTTTTGTCTGGACCAGTATGAACAGAGCTGAATGTCACTGTAGGAGGATCTTAATTCCAGCCTTTTCTCTGGTATTTTTCTGGAAACTGCATCCCTCACATGGCTCCTTTGCATCAGGTAGTGGGTTTTTCCATGCTTCTTGAAAACAGAAAACCATACATCTTAAGCTGCTTTTTATTTTCTTTTGGTCGTGACCCACATGTACTCTGCCGCACCGAGATAGTGCTGCGTTCCAGGGAGGCAGCAAAGGGGGGTACTGAGAACAGTGCTTATGCCCAGATGTGGAGGTTTCTGTCTTGCACCAAACATGTGGCAATCGTCTTCATTCTCCACTTTCTATCCAGGAGAAGCAGCCGTGGCATGTCCTGATAAGGATCCTGAGCTAGAAAACTGGAACCCAGGTCACAATGAAGAAAACCACATCGAAATTCGTAATGGCAGGAAGCTCCTTCTCTCTTCTTCTGCGACTGTCCACTCAATCCACATCACTGATGGAGGTAAAACTTGCTGCCTCCAAGGTGGCAAGGCTGGGTGAAGAGTGTTTTCCCCTACAGCTGTTTTAATCACTCTGTCTTATGCTGGGAGAGCTTCCTGCTGCTTGCTGAGAACTGGGTGGCTACTGGACAAACCCAGCTTTAATTTGGTACAAGGGTGGGTGGCAGCTGAGATGCTATCAGCTCTTTCGCCATTATAATTAGCTTATTCGTCATCCTTTCTGGAGAATTTACAGAAGTACCTCAGTAAGCTTATGAGTTCTATCGAATTCCACGTTTTGCTTCAAAAACATTTTTTATTACATTATTGTACTGATAAACTAATATAATAGTTGTGTTCTCAGGGTCTCAGGACAGAGCAGATACCTTTGTGCCTCTTTGTCTCTAAGGACAGAGTCATAGTGTTGCTGGTGACTGTTGGCACAAATAGCTTTTATTCATCTTAACTCTGATTTTCTGTCTCAGTTTTGAATGAGTCCTCTTTCATGCAAATCTTAATTGCATTCTCCAATAGCTGGACTGAGTGAAAAAATATGTAATGTCTTTAGGATTTCTACTGAATGTTGTTTTGGGCAGGATGGGCAGAATTTTTCAAAAATTTGCATGAGAGCCCAGCACTTGGGTTTAGCACAATGATGTCACAACCTCTGATGAGTTGTTGTGTGTTAAAGCAAATGTTATAACCTTTTCTACTTAGGAAAATTGGTCATTAAAGACGATGTGCAGCCTATCATTTTGCGTACTAGACATATACTCATCGAAAATGATGGAGAGTTACATATCGGCAGTGAAATGTGCCCTTACCAAGGCAATGTGGTTATCATCTTATATGGACGGTATGTATGCATGATAAAATATTATCTTAGAACTTTCCAGTATCTCTCTTCCACAACAGGGAACAAAATGTTCCTTAAAATTACATTTTCTCAGATATATTTATCATCTATGCTTTGTGGAAAGTTCAGTAGCTTGTTAAACAATTTAAATGGCTTTTAATAATTCGACACAATTTTGGTTCTGGTTTCAAATCTTACTGGGAGATGAGCACTGGCATATATGGGCATGCCAGAAAATCAGCATGTACCTTGCAGCCTCTCAAGCTGATTAATAGATTTTCCAGAATAGACTTAAAGCCTAAAGATTTTTTTTATTCTGAAAATTCTGCTCCCTAAGCATCCTTTCTTCCTGCATGAATGTGAAGTAGGTGAGCCAAAGGATAAGACATTTGTGTCTTGCAGATTAGTATAGGATCTCTCAGATTTTCCAAGGCGCCAAACTCGTGTGTAACAACCACTAAGGCCTACCACAGCCTTGTTAGGGTCCTAACTTCCTATGGAATTCAAAAACATAACCATGTTGTTCAGTCTGGGCTTCAGGCCTCAGGCCTGAATATAATGAAAATAACGTATATAATTTGAGTTCCAGATTGCTCCTGGTCTTCCATAGTTGCTAGTATTATTTCAAATAGTTTATTTACTGTAGAGTCTGAGCAGCTGCTCATTCTTAGGGTTGTTGAATGAAATGCATTGCAAGTCATGACACTTCTCTCCTTGGGCCATAGCAGAACAAGGGCAGAGGCGTCTTGACTGTCAGGTACAAAACCAAAACTGAACCTTTTCCTGTCTTCCTGTTGCAGAGCGAATGATGGCAGCCAGATGAATCTCTATTTTGGGCAAAAATATCTTGGAGTGAGTAAGGGTGGCAGTCTTGAGATCCATGGAAAGAAAAAGCTGTCCTGGACTTTCTTAAACAAGACTCTTCATCCTGGTGGCATGGAAGAAGGTGGATATTACTTCGAAAGGAGCTGGGGCCATCGGGGTGTCATTGTCCATGTTATTGACCCAAAGACGGGGGCAGTTGTCCATTCAGATCGGTGAGTGACTTTACAGCTGTCTAGATTTGAGGATCTTTAGGAACAGGTTGGGGACAGCTTCTCAGCAAGCTCAGAAACACTTGTTTTAGCGTCTAGTTCAAATGGGTGTTACTGCTTGTATATACAATTCTTTCTAGATCACTAATCTCCAAAACCAAAGAGCAAATACTGTTATTGTCTTGCTATTATGTTAACCAGAGTATAATCAATTTGGTTTAACAGAAACCTGTAATATGTCCTCTCAGACAAGTGCTTTTGCAATGGGATGATGTCACTATTGTAAACAGTACAAAAGGGTTATTTCTTTACAGCATTTGCTTTTTAGTACTGTGATGCTTTTTAGAGCCGTGATGCTCACTGAAGTAAATGTTTTTGTTGTTTTTGTTGTTGCTGTTGTTATCACTTTAGGTTTGATACCTACAGAGCAAAAGAGGAAAGCATACGTCTTGCCCAGTATTTGGGCAGAGTTGCGAATGGCATGATCCTGTCAGTTGCTGTGAACGATGAAGGATCTAGAAACTTGGACGACTCAGCCAGGAAAGCAATGACCAAACTGGGCAGCAAGCATTTCCTCCACCTTGGGTTTAGGTATGTGCCAGTCCTGCCAGTTCTCCCAGCACAGAGGCTTTATTATGCTCCTCAGATGTCCAAATAATTCCACTCTCTCAAAGGCACAAAGTTCTTTCACATGGAAAAAAAAAAGAGGGAAACTTTTCAACATGAAGTTTTAGCAGTTAATTCAATAGTTCAAGATGCACTCAGTGTCTATATTGGGTATTTTTATTAGCAGATTGAGGAAAAGCATATGATTCATATTAAAAAAGATGTTTTTCCAAGATATTATTCCCACAAGTTACTCATTCCTATTTATTTTCAAGCCATCCCCCAAAGATTTAAGGAGCATATCTACATACACACAGTGGATTGAATGGGCTAAATGTTAAGGAGGGTAGGATAACAGCCATGTAACCCTGGCTAAATACATATAGGCATGCATACAGCATATTCATCAGCCTGCGCAATATGTATTTGGAAACTTGTGCGGCACAGAAATTTAGCATGCATGAATTTATGCTGTGGACTGTAAATACTTCTGTGGCCAATACAGTGTCTAT
Organism: Chauna torquata; assembly: GCA_013399475.1. Taxonomy (NCBI): domain Eukaryota; kingdom Metazoa; phylum Chordata; class Aves; order Anseriformes; family Anhimidae; genus Chauna; species Chauna torquata. The sequence goes on along the minus strand of VXAL01009527.1, from coordinate 53,775 downwards.
GTTGGCACATACATTCCTGAGAATATTTGCTCTTTACCCAACTGTAACCATTATATTTTTTGTGTTTATCTGAATTTATGTAGGTTGTTTTTGTTTTGCTTTTGTTTGTTAAGAGGATGTGTGTTCCTCTGTGGAGTATGGTCTGTACAGACACTAAGGGGGTCACTGCAGAACATGAAAAAAAATCTGCCTTGTAGGGAGAAATGATTCAGAAGAGCACTCTGTGGGAGCAGACAAGTGTCAGCTGGGCATGTGCAGATGGAGCAAGATTTGGGGTAGCTGGTGAAGAGGTTGTGTAAAATGCTACAGGGACTCATGTGCACCACACAGTGCATTTCAAAGAAACAAGGCTGCAGAAATAGTCGCCAGACACAGGCTATCTCCATCAGTGCAACACTTCCTCTCAGATACCCAGAACCCATAATAAAGCCCAGCAGCCTGCTGGGTTTCTTTTTAAAGACTAAAATTAGGGAAACAGAAGAAGTTTTTTGAACGTTTTACTCTTTTTCCAGTCCTGCAACAGGAAGAAATTGATGGTTTTCTCATATGTTTATAAAAGTAAATTGCTCTTGATGTTTTTAGACTCCTGTGGTGTTTTAATGCTAGTTTCTCACTTTGCCGTAAATGCTTATAATGGAAATACCATAGAAATTCATGTATTAATATGTGACTTTCAGCATTGCTACTGTATGTAGTCAGAACGCTAATCCTTGTCATGCTGTTATCTGTAATACCACAATATTTCCCTATATAAATAATAGAGACATTGTGGGTACCATAATGTAGTAGTAGTTGGTAAGTATTGTCTCTCACCAGCATACCGGTATGTGCAAAAAATACCCATATCGCGGTGCATTTGTTAAAGATTGTGTTTTTAGGAGTGTTCTTAGTGTATCAGTTCAACAGCTTTGAAAAATTGTCTGCATGGCAGCCAGGACCAGATTTACAGAGGCAATTAGACAGCAGAGTGGAAGACAGGCGACTATGTCGGATGTATCCAAGCTTTTCTCCTTATGCAAATTGAACTTCTACTCCACTTTAACGTAACAAGATTTAGACATACTGGTTTACATTTCAGACACATCTATAACTCTTATTAGGGATGTATATACTTGACCTTCAGGGGCCTTTCAGAAATTTTTGGAAGATCTTGAAAAAAAAATGTTCGGGATGAGAAAATTACACACACATATACATACTTTAACCCATATGGCAAAGGAAGGCTCTGACTGAGGAGAGTGGATGCATTTTTGTTCCTAGCACACCCATGCGCGTGCTCTCTGCTTGGCACCTGGGGTTTGCTGGCCGGTCCCACGTAATCCAGCTCCTGGTTGTCAGGTCTTCTCAGCTCCGGGCCGATGGCTGGGGCTGGCCATGGGCATCGCTGAGAATAACGGTGTAAGCCCAGGTAGTAATTTGAGATAGGGAGTTTGTATTTCACATTTTGTGAGGTGCCATGTGAGTCAGGCTATTGAGACAGGCTGGGTTGTTTTATCATGGAGGAGTTGGAGGGAGTAACATGGACAAATCCCTATTTATCTTCAGTTGCACCATATTCAACCAGATTGTAGAGCTGTGCAAACCCCCCTTGCTGTAGAAGAGCCAATGAGTAGTGCTGATTTATCCAAAAAAGTTTCTGTGCTCCTGGCATCTATTTCAGTTGCCTATTTGCTAAGTCCAGAACATTAGGATTGAAAAGAAAATCTTGCATTCTTCCTCCATTGTTGTCCTTTTGAAAAGTGAATTTGCTCTTTAAGCATGAGTTTTTTTTATTTCATCAAATAATAAATTAAAAGAAAGCCTTTCAGCACTTGATGACACAGTTGTTCTCTTTGGAATCCTACCCAAATATCACTTGTTTGGCTCTGGACTTATTGGTCCCTTTGTTTCATGTAAACCAAAGAGATTGCATGTGTCTTTACATGTTAGGGTTTAATGACTTTAAGACTGTTTTATGTGATAAACTAACCAGGATAAACAAGTATTGTAACGTGAAATTGGGCCAAACCTTGAGCTGTAGAACAAGCTAGCTTCTTATTCTTTAGATCTTTTTTTTTTTAGATTATTATGGGACCATCCTCT
>VXAL01009527.1:0-51675 GCA_013399475.1 Chauna torquata | reverse complement strand
TTTGAATTTGGTGGCCAAAAAAAAAAAAAGACCTATCTTTCGTGCTGAGTGATAAAGTGTCCTTCCTCCTCCCATCCCCTCCTCTCCCTGGATGGAGATCACAGCCCGGCAGTGCCGTTGGCGGTTGGCACACAAGGAAGCTTTCCAGCAGGAGCATCTGGCTGGCTGGCAGGCTCCTGAGGCAGTTGTGCTGGCAGCTTCCCCCAAACCCATCCCCTGCTCGGGCCCGGGACGCTGCTGGGACTGCCTTGCTTTGAGGAGCCGCGGCCGGTGCACACGTGGGGACTCGGCTCCCCAGAGCCTGCTCCTGCCGCCCCAAAGCCCAGGGCCATGAATCTCAGCAAAGCCCAGCTCACGCCAGTGGTGATCTGTGCGTGCTTTAGTGGCTATCTGTCAATGTCTGTGTGTGATTTCTTCTGAAGTCCCAGAGTGGTTTATAACTTCACTTACACCAGCAGATGGTAAATGTAAGGTGACCTGCAAGACTCAAGGGTGAATCTTGATGCTATTGAAATCACTGGGTATTTTTACCGATAGAGACATGATTTCATCTGTGGGCTGTTTGCTAAATCCAGGGTAAGGGTGACAGTCTCCCTACCACCCTAAAAGCATATTTGTTATTCTCTTAGTCATTAAGAGCAGATATGCCAGAATTTCTTCTATTCCAAAGATAAAAATCCCTCCTGACCCCCACTAATTGGGTTCACCTCCAGCGCTGGGAGGTACTTTAGTCTCTGTCTCCATTGCTTACTCGGCCATGTGTTCATTTTCCAGTATTGCTGGTAGATATTGAACCTACTCAACCAATAACCATCAGGCAGTAATGAACTTATTTCTGACACAGGATCAGATTTGAACAGACAATTCAGACTCATAAACCTTTGTCCCTGTTCAATGTTCAAAATGAGGAAACTAGATACCCAGAGACTATCTAGGTATTTTTTATTGCCCTTTGCCAGCCAGTCTGTCTATTAGAAATTCTCATGGGTCATTCCAAAGACAATTGTGATATACGAGGTTTCAGCATGAGCTAGATTTACTTAAGCAGAACTGGCTTTTTTTCATGTTCTTTAGTGCGCACACACACACATGAAAGATTTTCGGGCTCCCCAAGGAGTTGCTGGTGTCCTGTGTGTATGTCACACACAAGCCTCTTTAAACTCATTTAAAAGAGAAACACTTGTTATAGGAATGTATTAAGCAGGGATTTGTCTTTGAACTTCCTCATCTTGTAATATATTTACTGAAGAAATATAAAGTCTTAAGATATTTTTAATTTTAACCAAACTGCCTGTCACATCAATCAGACTGTTTTGAATGTGATGCTCCTGAGAAATTCAAGAACGTTATGCTATAAAAAATATGCATCTTGTACATGACATAATTTGATCATTTCTCATTTTGATTTTCTAGACACCCGTGGAGTTTTATTACTGTTAAAGGAAATCCCTCCACTTCTGTTGAAGACCACATTGAATATCAAGGTAATTCATGCACAAAATGCTGGCTTGACATTATCTCTGGAAGTTACGGGAGTTATGGCTGAAATTAATTTGGTCAATGATGTTTTCACTTGACACTGTATTACATCGAAGCTGTGAACAATTGATGGTTAGAAATACCTAATTGAATGCTCTTTTAATATTTTAGTACTTTCCATTAATGCAACTGAAGCAGCAGAGTGTGGGGTATAACCTGGGTTATCTGAGCTGTGAGATAAAAGGCGAAATCCTGCACCAGTGTAAATCCTTGCAACTCTGTTGAACTCAGACTCTGCCTCCCTCTTCAACATAGAGCTATGGAACAAGCCCAGTTCACATCAGCTGAAAATTTGATCAGTCTATCCTCCACTGGTAGCCTCAAAAACTCCCAGAAAACTGTTTTGTTGCAAGCTGAATTATTTTGATGCTTGCTGTGGCTTTTCATGACATTTAGAACAGCAGCTAACAACATGGCTTACTACAGTATCAAATAAAAATGGCAATATATTACAAATCATTGTGGTTTTTTATACCCTTCTGATTTCTGAAGATTTTTCCTCCTGATCATCCAGGCAGTTATAAGTGTCTGAAGCCTCATTCCAAGATCAATAACTTTTCCTGGAAGCTGTGCAGGGCTAACTATGCATAATATACCCAAAATATGCAAATACACACATGGAGGATTACCTTTTCAGTTCTGATATTTATTGAGTGCATTCAGTGATTTTACCTTTTTTTTTAAACAGGTCACAAAGGGTCAGCTGTGGCCAGAGTGTTCAAACTATTCAAAGCTGAGAATGGAGAACTTTTTAATGTCTCTTCAACTAGTGAGTGGGTTCAAGGTAAGAGGTCTGGTTGCTATTTAACTCAGTGGTAGCGTTGAAAAATGGGGTGAACTGTCCTTTTTATTGCAGTACTTTACCATTTGGGAAGAGTGGACTTCCTTGTTGCTATTTACATTGCTGCTAACCCAAGTAAAGAACATGCACAGATTCTTTCCCCCCTTGTCTCCAGGACTCTCTGGATAACTGGGATCCATTTTCCTCTGCTGTCCTGGGTATGAAATTCCATCTCTTATGATCTAAGAGATTACATGCAACCACTTATTTCTTTTGACTGTGTAGTCATCATGTCCATGTTTCAGACAACATACAGTAACTACCTGAAACTTGATCTGAAAATCCAAAAAGGCAGCTAAGGAGGATTCAGATCCAAAATCCATAACTATTAGTAATGCTCATTCTGCGTACTCCAATTATGTAGGTTTTAATAATTCCACTCTCCCTTGGCTGGTTGCACTTCACAGCATCATTAAAAGTGGCTGACAGACTGGCAGGAAGAGGCAGGAATCAGATCTTCAGTGGAGAAACTTGTGAATGATATCTGAGATCAAATTATGCTTCGTGCATTTTTGCTACATTCATTAAGCATGACTTTCAAATGACTTTTCTTGTTTGCACTTGTCTCCAGATGTGGAATGGACAGAGTGGTTTGAGAAGCCTGATAAAGCGAGATCTAAGGACATGGAGAAGCTTTCTGACTTCAAAGCTGCTCATCCTGATAAAATCTGTAGGCAACCCATTGACATCCAGGTAGGCTAGCTTACTGCTTGCTTTAGAGAGACAGGGTGAGTCCTCTTTGGGCTGACACTGATGAAAACCCAAAAAATATTGTGCCTGTCAGTAAATTTTGTTTCTAAATAAAAGACATTGATTATTTTACTGCTCTAATGCATAAATGACCAGATCTGGTATCCAATCCTTGTATCATTTTGAGACAAATGTTTATAGAATTAAGCTCCTTTCAGTAAAACCTGGCTTCTGGCATGAAAAGGAGTACAGATGGGGTCATGGACAGCACAGATGCTATCATGAAATATGTGGTTCCCTGCTGGAATATTACAGAAAAAAAAATAGATGAAAATTTCAAAGTTTTTAAATGGTCCTGGAATGGACCCTACCTAAAAAATTAATCACAAAATGTAATGAGATGGTAAAGCTACCAGCTGTAATAGGTTGGAAAAAATGTCAGTGAGCTTGCAGCCATTTCTTGGAGTCAATTGGTTTTTCTCTGTGGAAAGAAATTTGAATTCTATTTGGGGCTAAACGTTACAATTATGCCATCTTGCCAGCATGCTGAGGAGAAATCATATACCTTTTCTGAGACTGCATAAGTCCCTTCAAGCCAAAAAGGAAGTTCCAAATCCAAGGCTTTTTTTTTTTTTTGGCAAATGCTAGCCATATGTTTTGCCTGTCTACCTGCTACAACAACTACCATGGAAGCACTGCCTAGCAAAAGGCAATAAAATACTTCGTATCTGTGGGAGGCTGAACCCGAGGTTCCTGCATGCTCTGAACTAGTGGATTTTCCTTATTCACAAGAATGCAAGAATGCAGCTATTGAAGTAAATGGGAATGCTGACAGTATGAGTGAAAGTTTCCAGGCCTAGATGTTATAAAGAATCTCATCTTGAACAGAAAGGAAAAAAATTGCCCTATGTCTTTCTGCTGTGCAAATCCACGTTCATTTCAGCTTCCATATATATGTATTAGAAACGACAACAGTTCAGAACAGAGGTCAGATGTTCATTATGATACAGCTCCTTTTAGCATGTATATTAAAAAAGAAACAAGAAATGTATTCTTCTACTCTAGAATCAAACCATTTTTGTTCTGTTCTTTTAAATGCCAGTTACTTTTTTTTTCCATGTATATTAAAAGTAAAACATTTTTTAGCTTATCCTGCAGATTTCAGAGCAAATCCTGAGGTAGTGTAACCTGGTGTTGCTCATTGCCTTCATAAAGTTACACTGATTTATACCAGCTGGCCTGCTCCAGCTGTGCTGCACACAAAAATTTGAAGATACGATGATAATAACAGAAGTACAGTGCAGCCAGAGGCACATTCCTTCAGCTGATGGTGTTAATCCTGTACAAGGCAGCGGCGTGGGTGCATTAATAAGGAAGGTCTGCATGAGTGAGAGAATCAGGATCAGGCCCTTCATTGGAAGATGGCTTATCTCCTGCTGCCTTGTTAAAATGCATGTTATTTGGATTGCCCAATGCAATTCATTGCATTTTTTTGTGAAAGGGTGAAGAGAATTGCAAGCTATAGAGCCGGACTGTGAAATTTAACATGACCCTGAGGGGTGACATTTGCCCCAGCAGGAGCACAGGAGAGGCTACATATCCCACTGCTTCTTGCTGTCATACAGCCTACTCCTCAAGCTGGCCCTGCAGGCTGGTACTTGTATGTGAGAAAGGGCCACCTCTTCTTGTTCCTTTTGGAGCTAGGGTATTGGAGCAGCTTTGATTTTTTCTTAGAGAGCAATTGTCACTCATCTATGCAAGGAAAAAATAAGAACCTCCCCCCCACCTCGCCTTCTTCTGCAAGGTTCAGGCATAGTGTAGCCACCAGCAATGAGATGAGTGCAGTGAAGAGGCTCGAAAGCACGAGTTCATTTGGGTACAAGCATCTGTGTTCCGTGCTGTCATCTGACCTCAAACGAACGGCAAGAGAAAATCTAGGGCACCAAGGCCAGATGTTAGCGAAGCTCAGAGTACTCCTCCCAAAAAAAGCACATGGTCTTAATATAGATATAGGAGAAACACATACACCTAGCAATAATCTATGCAGTCTGCACATAAAATAGCTGTGCTGGAGCGCCAGCTGGAGTGCTGGCTGGATAGCACACGTAACAGTCATCCTGTTTCGTTATACAACTGTTGTGCATCACCCAAAACAAAGCAAAAGCCTCTTATGATGGAGTTGATGAGTCGGTGAATTCCCTTTAACTCAAGGTATCACCAATTTTATATTTCTGTTCTCGTTCCAGGCAATGACACTTGATGGAGCTAATTTAACAACTGAGGTTTTCTACAAGAGTGGCCATGACTATCGGTTTCTGTGCCATGGCAAGGACCAGACAGGTGAAGGTTGCCAGAACTACAGAGTACGGTTCCTGTGTGGCAGCTCTGGTATGTGCCCCATGTTCAAAAGCCAGACTCTCGTGCCTGTCAGAGGGGCAGCTCTCCCTCCTCTGGGATGGCTCTTCAGAGGCAGCAGAAATTCATCCCAGAGAAAGAAAATCCATTTGAGGAATTTGAATTTTGTGTAGTATTTTTGTTTCTAATATCCAGAGACACATGGTCTTCTCCATTGAGCACTTCGCTTGAGGCAGGCAGTATAGGCATAATCCAGACCAGGGAAAAGCAGAGATACTGCCTTCCGATAACTGACTCTTGTTCAGTGTAAGAACAACTAGAGTAATTTCCAAGCTAAAATTTTGGCTGGGATGTTGACATGAACACAGATAGAACGGCTGAAGATTTATCTCAGGAAAAATTCCTGAACCCTACCAGAGGTAGCAGGGTGGTGCCTCAAAAACCCAGCAGCGCCATGGCAAATACTTGGCAAGTCCCTCCCCATAAATACCTTGACTTTTGCTAAAGAGTTTTAGGATGAGGTAGGATTAGTCAATAAGTGTGTGTGAAGACAACAGGTTTTGAAAGTAGTATTTTGTTTTGTAGTTATTAATTCCAACACCGCTGTCCGTAACCTGGCCATCAGACTGGTCATTAGGATTCTTCAGTGCTCAACTGGCGCGAAAAGGAGGGTAGAAGACAGTTGTTTTGCTGGAAAAAACATTCACTATGTTAAAGACCACTTGGCTGCTGTAAATAACAGAGTCCGGTGCCCAGTCCGGTGCCCGCAAGAGCTACTGCTAAGTGGGTGTGGTGAAAATGAGCCACTCAGAGCTACACTTAAATTTAGCCATGGGGTTAGTGGAAAATCCACCTGCCTACAACTAACAGAAAACACTTTCTTGTTTGCTGGCTTTCCAAGCCAAAGCCAGTAACGAGCATGATTGGAGGAGTTAACTATTTTATGTTTCATGAGGAAATTATCATTTTTGGTGGTGTTCCAGGCAAAAAAAAAAAAGAGCAGGCACTTTCTGATAAGATTAACTGAATTCTCCACCCTTCCCTTTTGGCTTTTCAGTGAAACCAAAGCTTACGGTAACCATTGACACCAATGTGAACAGCACGATCCTGAACCTGGTGGATGATGTGAGCTCATGGGAGCCTGGAGACAGGATCGTGGTTGCAAGCACTGACTACTCCATGTACCAGGCGGAGGAGTTCCAAGTACTGCCGTGCACATCCTGCAGACCCACCCAGGTCAAGGTAGCAGGTAAGGTGCTTCATCTTGTCATGTGGGTGTTACATGTGTTACATTACACACACACACACACACACACACACACACAAAAAGCAAATGACAGTGTTTGCACTGATGGAACTCCATTAAGAATTGCAAAGATTTGAAAGACACCTGAACTTGATGGCAAGTTTTGGTGATGCTTTCGGGAAACACACGCCTTTCCTGCTTGAAAGTTATCTAATTTGATTCTGGTTCCTTTCTGCCTTCCCTTTTCATAGCTGATTCCATTTTTTTGCCCCCAGGCATACTGTTAAATGAATGTATTTATTTCAGGGATGCAAATACAGGCTGTTTATCTGATAAGTTCAATTTTGCATCTCTGTATTTGAAAATGTATCACTTCCTGGAAAGCAGGAGATTAGCACAGCTGATCTGAAGAGCATGCTACGGGAGAAACAGGCTATGAGAGATTGTAAGGCTATGAAGTAATGGACCAGCTGGCTATTTTCCTAAGAAAGTTATATTTAACTAGAAATTTAATCTTACATTTTAGAAATACTGTTTTGTGCTACTGAAGATACTGTTTCTCTTTTACTGCATCTCTGGACTGCATTGCTATGAGGTGATGTATTAACCAAACTTTTCTGGAGTCACGTGGCCAGCGTATTGTCCTGAGCCACAGTACATGGGGAAATAGAGTCTGTAGAGTGCTGACCAAATTACTCTGAGCAGAAGGAGCAGGAAGCTTTGCAGAGTCACAGCATTTTTCTCTTGAAGGTGACTAGCTCAAATCTGGAACAAATTGTTTTTGATGAACAGACACTGCAGTCTAATGATTGTAAAGTGACCTTCAGATACACTTCCTTGATGAAGAACAGACTGCTTCTGATATGAGCATGAAAGTGAAATCCAGAGGGGGAGATTTGCATCTCCACTTGAGTCTGTGAACCGGTCTTTTTCTTCCAGAACTAGATTTTGGCACACTAATGAGCAGAACATGGAAATATCACATGAACTGCATCTTTTGTGAATAGGTGAAGAACTTCTAATTGCCATACTTTACAAAAGCAAAAGTGATTTTACAATATAAGAGTATGTAACAGCTGAAGCTGTTTTTTTAATGGCTGTATTTGTCTTGTGGCAAAACATGCATGTAACAGTACTTTTTGCTTACATGCTGGCAATTGCTCTAGGCAGGGGTTTTGTCAGCATTTACAGTACGATCTTTCTGAGAAACTGTCAGGGTACTTGGAACATCCAATGCACCAGGGAGTTTGCTTGGTTCTGTGAAATGAGCTACTTCACCATTATCTCTGATGCAACATCTTCTGGAAGGTACGAATGTACTTCCTTTGGCAGCTGCCTCCCCACAGAGCTCTAGCCATTCATTGTTAGACAGTCTGAAAGAGAGGTGCTCATCAAGCCAAGAAAAATGTTATTCACTGTTTGAATGTATCATAGTCTTATGACTTAAAATGACTAGTACTTTCAAAGAAGACACTTCTCCAAGTTGGATATTTTTCTTGAGCAACTTTTGAGCTATTGGAAAAACTGTACCAGACTAGTATGATACAAGTTACATCATGAAGATGATCTTGGAAGATCATCAGTAAAAATAAAGATGACATATGAATATATCTCTTCAGCTTCCCATAATCTAATGGATCTGAAAAAATCATGTAATTATATTTATCTTCTACAACAATGGCAACTAAGTTAGTTTAAGGAAATTAATAGGGGGTTAAAAGCTACAAAAAATTCATGTGATTTTCAAGTAAAGAGGCAGTGGAAACACTTGTTAAAGTAATTGTGCTCGTGGTCTCCAATTACTCTTTAGGAGAATTAAGACATTCCTTTTATTACCACAAATGACATGAGCACCGGGGCCAAAGTCTGCCTTTACTTATATCCAGGCAACTCCATTGACGTCAATGGGATCTCACTGATTATATAAATCAGGGTAAAATCTGATCCAGTAGTAAAAATTACATCCAACTTTCATCTAACAAAAGCACATTCACACCAGAAAATAAAATCATCTGCCTGATTCTAAGTTCAGTCTCGAAGAAATAAAACCGGGGGAAGGCTAAGCTCTACTTTGACTTCAGCAGCCAGGAGGTCCCTGAGCTGCTCTGTGCCCAACCATCGCTTAAAGTCATCCGTTGCCCTGCACCATGGCATGCAATTAGCCAGGATAAGGAGCACTAATGAGCCGGGGGGGTGGGTGTCTCCGTGCCCTCGCCCCTCCACGCTGCCTGCAGCCTGCACACCCCTGCCCGCAGGGTGGGCGGCCGTGCCTCGGCGGTGGGATTCAAGGCACGCTCACCGCTCGAGGAGGTGAACGCCGGCACGCTGAGCGCTTGGCTGGCGCTGAAACCTGGCTGTGCACGTGCGTGCCCGTCTGCAGCTGCTGCCGTTTGGTCAGGTGCTGGCTTCGGTGAAACTTGTTGGCACTCCGTTACTTGTGAGACTTCTGCCCTGCGCTGAAGCAGGGCTGTGTTTGACCCAGAGGCTCAGACAATGTGTGAAGGGAAAATGACGGAAGCAAGCAAGCACGTAAAAATAGCTGGCAAGCAGTGGGGTCAGCCCGTAGCGTTAGCCCAGGTGAGCATCCCCTGCTTGCACAGCCTGTGCTTGTGCAGCTGTGTTAAGCTCTCAGTTGCATGTAGAAGGTACTCATCATAAATGTCTGCCTTCCTTTCCCGATGTGAAGTATTCGGGATTGCTTTGCTCCTTTAGAGAAAAGGCTTCCACATAGATATATTTATACACGGGGTCTCGGGGGATGTCATTTGTAATAAGTGGAATGGCCTGATTTTCCTAAGAGGTTTAGTTTAGCAGCTGAGAACTCCAAAAGTCCACCCTTTGAAAGACAAATGATAAAACCGTTCCTTTCCATGATGGTTTACATTCATTATAGTCTCTATTTTCCTTCCCATTTTTCTTTTTTGTAAATAAACCTGAATGTCAGGTCTGAACTACTTAAGAGTCCCTTTGTTTAAAAAAGGCAGAAAACCTCTTCTCTGCGGACAGACAATTTGGTGTGGCAGCCACTTGGCATACCAAGGTTTAATTATAATTGATGCTCTCATCGTTTAATAATATTTTAATAGACATGGTTTAGCATATTATGCCAAATAAGTCAAACTTATTATTTAGCTCATGTGCTATTTATATTTGATATTTCCTGCTGAAAACTTATACTTGCTTTATTTGCTAGAAATGGCCTGATTAGAGGCTGGTCTTTTCAAAACAGCTTAAGAGAGTTAATACTCAATTCTCATCAGGATTTTTTTTAGTAGGATTTGGATGTCTAACTGTGGACCTCTGAAAATCTCAGTGTAGGAAGTAAGGGAGCACACCGAAGAACTGATCTTGTGCACTCCTTTATTGGAGTAATTGCACTAACGTCAAAACTGCTGCTCCCACAAGGAAGGGTGGCTCGGATGAGGACTCAGCTCTGCAGGTCCTGCTCCTGGTCAAACGGTCACTCAGTTAAATGGAACTTTTTTCTCCACTGGCCTCCTTTGTTTAATTTTTTTTTTTTCGCTTGTCATTTTTCTGCCTAGATTATTTTCTCTGTGGGAACAGATTAAAACTGTTTGATCTTGCAACTTCACAAGGGGACGGATGACGGCACAGGGCAGAGGGAGAGAGGAGGAAGGAAGGAAGGAAGGAAGGAAGGAAGGGTTGTGTTGTTGTGGCAGAACTGGATAGTAGGAAAGATCAAGTATTTGGTCTAGTTTCCCTGGGAAACAAGTCTTATCTGCATCTTGGTTACTCTGTATGAAGTTACTACCAATGCTGATAAGTTCCACCACGGAATAGAAATGATGAAATGCCCTTTTGTGTGTCTACATGCTCTTGATAAAACAAGAAAAATCTTTTTGTGCCTGGTATAATTACTCCAATTATCCCACATACTAGTGAATCTATGATTACAAGCCCACATATCTTAAATCTAGCTTTTTGAGCTGTGGATACTGTAGAGAGATGGAGTTTACTGGGTTCTTGTTAATGCAGAGAACTTTGAATTACAAATGTAAAAACAGTCATCTAACAACTTCACAGAAACTGTGTCAGCAATTCATCTTGTGCTATAAGGGTGGGAGAAGTTACTCCGCTACCAAAATCCAGACAGTTTTAGAGATTTAGAGTGTTCTGTTCAGAAGTTGGCATCGTTTTGGCTGGAACTTGCCAGAAGCTCTTTTTAAGGCATCCCTGGTGCTTGAGGGTTGGGCAGGAAGTGTTGCGTAATGGCCCTTTCTAGCAGTCTTTCAGAGCTCCTTCTTCTACCTTTGGGCATTGCCTAGAAGAAACACACTCAAGTTTAAATAGCGGTTCAGAAGGGTTGTGTTCAGGGCTGATTTAAGTAAGGATTGGCTCTGTCCATCAAGCTCTGTAAGCTTCTCATGCCAACTGCAAGAACTTGTTTGACAGGATAAGGAGAGAAAAAACTAGCAGGTCAGAGAGGGAAAACGCAGCATTTCCAGAAATAAGTCAGTATTTGAGTAAGTCAGTGTCTGAGTAGTTGCTGCAGAAAGAGGCCATGAGGTGGGTCAGGAGTGGGCTTAGAAGTGAGTGTGACACTGTCATTGGGATAAAACCCTGAGAGACCTCGCAGAGACCTCGCAGTGCTCAGTTAAGCCAGCAAGAGCCGAGGCACTGCCCTCTGTGCACATCAGTCCTCATGTAGCACCTATCTGCAGCATTAAGATCCACTCATTTCAGCCAGGAAACCGAACAGCTACTGGCAGAAGGTTTTGATCCAACACAGCATTAAAGCATACACTTAATATTATCCACGTGAACTCATGGCTATTTACACTGCTGTAGCTGAGGGTGTGCTTCTGAGCTTTGCAGCACACCCTGTAGGACCATGAAGGAGAAGAGGAACAAACGGCTGTGAATAGGATGAGTTACCCAGCAGGAATATGTCCCAAGAAGGCTTAAGTTTGCTCTGAACTCCTTATAAAGTTTCAACCTTTCTGCTGTAAGTCTTTTCACTGGAAACCTAATTTCTCATGATTTGGAGGAATATTTATTCCTTAAGATGTCAGGTTGTAGTGCATGACTCAAGAGGCTGGTCAGCTCTCCCAAACCATGCTGCGCTGCATTACAGGCTTGCGGCTTAGGGATGCAATAGCAAACCCCATCAAGCTAATTCAGAACAATGAGGATTTGACAGGATGCCTGCTTGAACATTTGTTGGTTATTAAATATAAGCAACAGGATCATTGCCACCAGTGATGACAAATGCTTGGCAAAAATGCTAAATCTGACAGAGGTCTGGGCTGGCATCTACAAGGAGTTGCACTGGTTTTAAAGGCGCCCTGAAGGATTCACTGTCACTGGATTACATGAGTTGAACAGACAAATTTGTATTTAGCATTTCCTTTAAAACCTCTTGTTTAGGAAACATTGGAAGACCATGAGAGAGAAGGTCTAATCCACAGAGTCCAGAGGAGAACAAAAGACCCCTTAGAGAAAGAAAAAAATATAGGAGGATTTTAGCTCCACTTTGTCTTCACCAAACCCAGACTTTCAAGTGCCTGCTGCGCTTTTGAAAGGGAGATGTAGTGGCTTATGGCATTTAGAGCCAAAGCATTTAGGAATGCATGAGTGTACCTGGGAGGGTTTTGAGATATATCTGTGTGTAGCTCACCAGAGCTGAGCGCCCATCCACACCTGTAGCTGCTGAAATAGTTCTACAATTCCACCCTTCCTAGGTATGACAAAGCCTGAGACCCAGGTTTTATGGTTAGGTTCAAGTACGGCAGGTTTTCCTGGAGCTTTGTACAGTTTGGAGACACTGCTTTGAATTCAATGTTGACATAAGTGTGCCTTTGATTAGTAGATCATCTATGTTTATCTTAATGCATACTTTCTTTTAATAATTACCTTCTCCTTACTAACCGCCCTGGTGACTTTAATAGTCACTGTCTTGAGTCATGAACATGGAAATGGGCTCATATTTTGCTGAATCAAGACCTCTGTCGGGCAAGCCCGCACATTAAAGTAGTTTTTTCCCTGTGAATTAACGTTTTAACTGAAGGCATTGGTATGACAAATAGAGCAGCAAACCCAGGGCATTCTTCTGAGCCCATCACATGGGCCTGTTGTGGAGAGATGTAATCCGTGTCACCACAAGGCTATGTTTGGTTTAGATTATAACACAGCACAAGTCTGGCTCACCAGTGAGGCAACATCTGTCCGTGAGGGATGCAGCAAGAACGAGCCCAGAGAGGGAGATGGTGAATCAGTGACCCTGGGTTTGTTAGCGCTTGGGCAATCCCAGGCTTCAGCTTTGATGCTGTAGCAGTAGATGCATTCTTCCCATGTTCAAAGCATAGTGTTGTCTTTCTTAGTATCAAACCACTTCAGGGCTGGTTTGCAAACCCCAGGCTTGGGTTTGCCAATGGTCAGCATCTCAGGGGCTTGGATATCGCGGCTGCTCCCCTGGAAGGCGAGCAGCAGCCTAGCTTCAGATTTGCGGCTCTGCAGTGAGACACTCCCATCACCATGTGAACTCTCCAAACGCCACAGAGCAGCCTCTTTTATTTTATTTTTTCCTCTTGCCAATCACCGGCTATGCCCTGTTGGCTCCCTGGAGGTGCCACGTGTTTATGGACGCACATCACGATGCTCCCAGCCCTGTGGGAAGTGCCCGGTGCCAGTTTCCAGCAGGAATTTACAGCACCTGAGCGTTCCCGTGCCTGGGTCTGTCTCCTGTGAGCCGTATCAGCAGGATGGCCCCATTGCCGTAGGGAGCTTGAATTTCTGGCTGCCATGAGGAGAGGTTTGTTTTTCAAAACTCTGTTAAAGGAGCTATTATTCAAAATCCACTTTCACGTTGGAAGGGAATTGCTTTCCATCTCTCCTTTTATCTCCAAACAAGTCAAGTCAGCAAAAGCACAAAGTGAAAAACATGCACCCAAGGAGTTATATTTAGAAACTGGTTAGTGCATATTTAAAATTCCTGTCGGTGCTTACACTATTTTGCATGTCTGGACTGGTGTTAAATTAAATTAAATACATGCAAGCATGACATTTATTATTCTAAAGCTCAGCACATTAAATAACAAAACTGCCTATCTAATTTCACAAATCCGGGAGATGTGGCTTGAAATAGGATGTTCTTATGATTATCTGAACTTCTTCCTTCATTTCAGTAAATCAAGGAAAGGTCAACTCGGGGGGAAACTGAAAAATAACAGCTTAAAAACAGTTTCATAACAAGCAGCTGTGTTCCTTGATGGAGCTGCTCAAGTGTCCAGCACAGGGTATCCTAATGCGGGGGACCCCCGTTGCCACAGCTTTTTTTAATAGATGCGAATAAGGGAGGCAAAGCAGTTTTCTGGATAGGCTGCGTCTGATTTTGGCCACACACCTGAACAGGCTTGCTGGCTTCAGGACAACACTGCAGGGAAGCCCAGGACCTTTCTAGGAAGGTGACTGCAAATGCAG
The DNA here is from genome assembly GCA_013399475.1 of Chauna torquata. Lineage (NCBI taxonomy): Eukaryota > Metazoa > Chordata > Aves > Anseriformes > Anhimidae > Chauna > Chauna torquata. Next base: position 37,564 of record VXAL01009527.1, on the reverse strand, counting down.
GTGAAGTGCAAACCCACAGCCCCTTGCAGCCCTTATTTTGGGGCTGAGCACGGTGCTTGCTGGAGCATCCTCTTCCCACCGCAGCCCCCGGGGTGCCTCCACCCACAGCAGACTTTCCTTCATCCAGGCAGGGGCAAGAAGGGTTGGCATAATGCAGATTTTACGAGGAAAGCATAAAAAATGAACTGAGTCTTTTCCTTCCTGAGCTAAAACGTTGCCAAATAATTAATCCCACGACATGCTTTTCTAGCCTTTCTGCCCCCCTGTGTGATACCCCTGCTTTATCAGGAGCTGAATGGATAAACGGGTGAAAGCATTCACCAGTCCTGCTGTCACCACCATTCTAGTTAACAGAGGGTGTCTTTTACCATTATCACATTATTTTGAAGGTGGGGAGCTGATGCAAAGGCACACATAGCGGTGTGAACCCTGTCCTGCAGAGCAGCAGTCTTGGAGCAAGGAAGAGCACTCACGCTTCCCAGATCCCAGTATTACCGTTGAACTATGCTGCTCCCAGCTCCAGGAGAAAAGAGTGAATGGTGTTTGCTTATCTTTGTTATAAAGTCAAAGCAGCATGTTTTGGTTAAAATAAGAATGTTTCAATGTTCAAAATCCTCCCCGCAACCTGGCACCTCTGCTCCAGCACTAAGTGCTTCACGGTGATAGCCAGGCTTCGGGCTTGCCATTTGTTTCTAATTATTGCTTTGAATGATTCCACTGAAATTAAATACATGCAAGTGTAGCATTCCTTAAAGTTCAGTGTTTACTTAAAGAGTTTATTACTTATTTTTACTGGAATAATACAGAATGTAGTCCGTAAGATGAACCTTTTCCCAACTGCATTCTCTGCAGAAAGCTGAGGAAGGAAGGAAGGAAGGAGTATGAATACGTTTGAATGAAATTACAGCAAAGAGATTATTTTCCTTTCTAGCCATCCACGCTGCCTGGGCTTCACCCCTTTCTGGTCAGGCCAGGGAAGGCTCTCTGTGGTTTTAACCCCTCCACGGAGCCAGGTGTGTGTGCAGAGGTAGATTACGAGCAATGTGGCATTGCAAAGGGTGAGCTGCGCTTCTGGCATGGGGCAAGCGGAAGGTCCCATGGACTGCCACTGCACCAAGGCAGAGGGAGGTGTTGAGAGCAAGTTGGAGACATGCGGGCAGATCTAAAATTGAGAGTGTTGGGCGAGCAGGCAGGGAGAGGTTTTGCAGCCCACAGGCTGGATGAGGGATTGCAATTGTCCCAGGCCACAGTTTCCACAAGGCTTTCTGCCCGGTCCCTAGCAGGCATGGCATTAGCAGGATCAGAACAATGCTTGCCTCTGAGCAGTGCTGCAGAATCTGAGTGGCTGCCAGTGTTTCACTATAGCAAGTGCTATGATAACCTTGGGGCTTGTCAGTAGCTACATCATCAATTTTCTTTGCATTGAATGTTCTTACACAGCTAATTGCAAACCTAAGTTCTTGAGGGATCACAGTCCCTTTTCAAGGTAGGAAATATGTTTTGTCTAACAGACTGTTGGTTTAACTCCCTGGCTAGATGAAGCAACTTAAGACCAAAAATCACACTTCCTGTGTTGAAAATATCTCAGCAGGACGTTGTGTGACACCTGTGCTCCAGCCTTCTGCCTCTTGAGGAGTCAGCCAACAGTTTTTGCTGATTCAGTTACTCCTTTCATTATCAACCAACCCCACCACAGGAAGCACAAGGGGAAACCAGCGGTGTTGGCAGAGTAACTCTGAAACTGGATCTTGTTCCCTCAGGGAAAGCGGCATACCTCCATGTTGGCGAAGTCATCGACGGCGTCGACATGCGGGCAGAAGTGGGGCTGCTGAGCCGCAACGTCGTGGTTATGGGCGAGATGGAGGAGCAGTGCTATGAGTACGGCAGCAAGTTATGCTCCTTCTTTGATTTCGACACCTTTGGGGGACACATCAAGGTAGGGCTGGAGCCCTCTCCTTGCACTTTCCTCCACCCAGCCACACCTTCACATACCGAGGAAGCCAGGACGCAGGAAGGGAGGGATCACTTGAGTCAGCTGCTGAGCAAGCAGCCCCTCCCTGCAGATCCACCACACTGCTGCTGCCTGTCCCTCAGCTTCGCAGTGCACCTCGTGCCCCTGCAAATATTGCTCAGCCGGCCAGGCTGGTGCTCAACCCATCCGAGATACAGCCTCCACATCCTCATCCCAGTTTTCCCCAGATTCTGGTGGTGCTCAGCCCAGGGGGTTCGATTAGAGCCCAGGTGACAGAAACTCATGGAAAACAATAAATCTGAATGGATTTTCTTCCAAAATGAAGTCAGATGTAGCCATGGCAGCAGTGGTGGGATCACAGAGCAGCCATGGTCCCCTTAGCCACCATGACCCTCTCTCCCTCACCCTGAACCCTACACTCCCTTGCACAAAGTAATTCTAACAGATACAGTACAGCCATTCCTATCCCTGTATTCCCCTCCTTCTTGCCCTCAACAGTCTTTTATCATTCTTGACTGATGTTCTGTTGTTCTGCAGATTGGTCTTGATTTTAAGGCTACCCATCTTGAAGGTCTAGAATTGAAATATATGGGCCAGCAGACAATGGGACATTACCCAATTCATTTCCATATGGCTGGAGATGTGGATGAGAAAGGAGGCTACAACCCTCCAACGTATGTGAAGGATGTCTCCATCCACCATACCTTCTCCCGCTGTGTCACAGTCCATGGATCCAATGGTTTACTGGTAAGAAACCCCAATGTCTACCTTACAGATCAAGGCACCAGTCAAACTATTTCCTCATACTGTGAATACAGCTTAATTATTGCAGGGTAATGTGTTTTATTGTTAGAACTAGTATCTGTCTCTTTCTTCTGTCCTGATTATGTAGACATATGTTCCAGGCGTATGTCATCTCGCGTTAAAAAGGCGGAGAGCAAAGCGGCACTGCAGGCTGTGTGTGACTCAGAGCGGGCAGAGCTTTTGTCTGTGTGCAGGGATGTCTGCAGACCAGCCCATCTCTAATGAGTAGTTGGATCTATCTATAGACTGAGAGCTTGCTATTCAAAGAGGATAATCAGAAGGTTTAAGTGTGCTTCATCCTTCCTGTAATAAAGATTTATGTTTGCAATGCCATTCACAACATTAAGCATTCACAAAGCTCTGATTTGTCAGAGTTGCTGTGCAGAACAAGAAATCCTTTAGGATAAATCTATATAATGACATATGCTTATCAGACAAGTTACAGCACACCAGAGATGACAGGAGCGCATTCAGATTCTACCTAGATGTAGGGATGCCTTCTTTGTGGTAAGCATGCAGAGGGAAACGCTGCCTTACTGAGCATCCCAGAGACTGGCACATAACCCCAAAAGGCTTTCTTCACTGCTATCCCACGTCTGATGGCTTCCTCAGAGAACACAGTCACTCCTTTGGCGCTTCTCGAATGAGTTGTGTTGGTCACATCCCTTGTTGCTTAAGTCAGCTTGATCTTCCCAACATTTAAAGACAGTATCTTCAAAGCCAACCACACCAGAAATTACAGATAGCGTATCTTACCCAGCACCCACCTGGTTACAGTAAAGAAACCAAGATCCAGAAGGTACTGTATGGATGCTGTTACTGAAGCTATATATCCAGTCAGCTCCATTCACATAAATGAACAGGAGAGAACAGGTATCTTTACCCACATTCAGGAAATGTGAAGAAATCTATCCCAAAAGCAGAGCTGCGAAAGGTGTGGAATAATCATCAGTTTTGACTACCCATTTTTTTCTCAAGTATCTGTTCAAATACAAAGTCTTGAAATCCCGAGATTTCTGTAGGCAGAGGATCCTTGCCCATTCAGTGAGATGGCAGTATATTCCAAAGGAAAAAAGGTGTATGAGAGCCCTGGAGTATTTGTACAGTCAAGAGCCTTGCTACCATATCTACCAGAGTTTTAAGGGAAGACATATCACCAGCAGACCATCACCTGGACGGTCACTGTGCGTTAGGAGTTCATACCCATGCCACTGTTTCAAAGTTACCATACCCTCTCACAGTAGGAGTCTACAAAAGGCTAGACTCAGACTTACCTGGGGAATAGCAATCATTTCCAGGGCCTGGCTAAGACATGATTTTAATCCTTTATTTACCAATGAGTGCTTCCTCCTTTACTAACACTAGCACAGAGTGGGCTTAGTCTTGCAGTCTTCCTTTTGGCAAAGATGGCAGGCTACAGCTCTAAAAGTGGCAGCAATGGAAAGAGAAGTCACAGGCATAATTAAAATGCACAGAAGTTAAAGAGAAGGCATTGAAATTGCAGCTCCAGAAGCAGAGCAGCTTTTATCTGCTATTTATGAATCTGAGGTTTTGCTTCTGACCTCTGTCCTTCTAAATTTATAACATGAAACCTACCGAGTGAACTCAGTTTCTGGGAAAAAAAAAAAAAAAAAAAAAGGCATTCTGCTATATAAGTTATATAAGTCATTCAGGGTCATACAGGAACTTGCCAATTCCAAGCCACCACCAGTATGGGGGCTCAGCATACAATGTGCAGAGTGGAAGGGCAGCGTGGCAGGATTCGTTTGTCACACGATCACAAGGCTCTTCCCAATGGCACCATGAACACACTCTGGCTACACGGAGGTTGCACAGCTGTTGGTGAGCTGCAGGCCAGCTAAAGCCCTACTTCTCAATCTGATGTGAGAGCTTCATTTCCTATTGATTATACTTGCCAACCCAAATACCCAGTGCCTGGCATTTTTCTTATCGGTCAGACAGATGGATTTGTATAGAGTATTTGGAAATAGTTCTGTCTCTTGTGCTTTCTCCAAGTGACAACTGTGCCTTAGGGGATCCATGGTCGAGAAATCCATGTGCTCAGGCTTTTCCAGACAGATGACATGATGAAATTCAGACAGACTGATGCAGCTGATGAAAGCAGCTTGTTTCTCTTGTTGTTACTCAACAGCCACCATTCCCTAAATGACCGTGGTTTGCCTTCATAAAGCATCCAAGAGAAATCTTAGATTTTAGGACATAAAATCTAAACAGTTAATCAAGAATTTAATCTCTGCTGATTATAGACTATGCAAATATGTGAATACTAAAGTTTACTCATTATACTTAACCTATTTTTTATTTTAACCATACAATTATTGCCAATGGCTGAATTGAAAGCCTCAGTAAAATAAAGCAATCTGTGTTTGTTCAGTTGCATCACAGAAGAGGTGCTCCAAAGCTTGCATCACTTTAATGGTGTTTCATTGCTCTGATAGACATCTGCAGTCAGCAGCTCCAAGCCTTGATTCTTCAGGTGATCCCACTGCAATCTCCTCATCTGCTTTCCGACTCTATTTTCCTTCCTTTCCTCTTCCTTCTGCCCCAGATAAATTCACAGACACCCACATGGGTCTCTGGTGAGTACTATGGTTATTCCATACATTTCCTAGCTGCCTATTATCTTCTAACTTGGGCAACACTACATGTTTCTATATGCATGAGCATCATTTGTGCAGACACAAATGAGCTCCTTCTTCCCCCAGATAACATTCATTCCCTCTGAGGTCAGGTAGATCCAAAGGATACTTTCCTGAGGGAAAATTTACCTTGATGATGTGCATGAACTGCACTTTGGAAATAGCCATGCAAAAAAAATCTAGCTGGACTATTAAACCTCAGCATAGAATAGCACTTAAGGATGTACTTAACTTTAGGCCATTGATTTCCAAGGGGCTTCTCACATAACTGTAGTTAAGTACCTGTGTAAACATTTTGAAGAGTGTCTATTTATTCCTGATGACAGAACTGTTTTTCTGTGGGTCTGCACAGTGTTGCTGAAAGTCCCTATGCCAACAGTAGCTCACTTCCATCAGTGGGCTTTTCTGCACTTGTCTACAAATTCATATTCACTGGAAGGCTAAGAGGGTCCTTCTGAAAACAAAACTGTAGAAATTCTCCTCTCACCGTAATTATTGTTTGAAAATGCCAATAATTACCCAATGTTTTCTTTAATACATTGGCCATAAAACCACCTAGTTACGCCACTGCAGTCCCAGGGATGAAACTTTGCTCTGATTCCCACTCTCTCCACTGGATCTCATTGAGCAAGCTAAAATAGAAACATCCATCAGGGCAGGAAATTAAATGGAAGTCAATAAACACTCTGGCAGGATCCAGGGGAGAGCTGTGCTTCATGGAATAAGCGGTTGTGCTATCTAACTGCTTCAGTAGTATCTGCTTTTAGTAATCCAGCTATACTACACAATGGTTGTTTTACCACAAAGAGCATTATCTGGCCATAAATTACTCACGGTTAAGGTAAGATTGTGGACAATTATGAAGGTTTTAATCAAGTCAAAAATTAAATCCTTTGGAAAAATACTTTTGGAACAAGCAGCTCTTTTGCTATCCAAACATTTCAGTACTAGGCTTGTGCATGAAAACACACACAGGAAACTAAGCCAGAGCTGACCAGGAGATGAGATATGGGAAAAGTAATTAATCAAACAGAGGGTGATAGATACATTAGGGACCAGGTCCCTGGCTGATAACTGTGTTGTTCTGTGGGCTTTCAGGGATGAGTTAGGACAACAACAGGTTTCCTGGCTCTCCCTCTGCCAGTGCACACTCCTTTCTCTGCCTCACTCCTCTCTCGACGTACTGGGAGAGGTGTTCTCCTGTCACGTTACTCTCCATGCACTGAGGTGGGCTTTGCCCCAGCTGTAGTCTGGTCACCACAGGTTTTCATACCCCAGTCCTGGTGCAGCGCTGTGCTGCCTGGAAAGATAAATAGGCATACCACGTGGCTAATGTTTCTCTAAGGAAACCATTTCCGTCATCTAAATGTCGCAGCAGCGTTACTTACGTGTCTTTCCAATGTTACTCTTGTGTGAGAGAAAACTAATTGGCCTTGGCGTCTGTGTGCAATTCTGACATCTCTGTGATTGAAAGACTTCCTCTACACGTTGGAAAACTTCTGAAAAGAGATCACTGTCCTGAAATGTACTCATATCCCATAAACCTTTACAATTGCAAGGCTTGAACAGCTCATGTGTCCAAGGAGGGACAGTTCAGTGTAGTACATACTTTTTACACCTAAATAAAGAAGCTTCGACCTTGCAAAAGCTGTCATCTAATTAAACTGGAGAAGTTAGCAGAAAATTTCACTGAGGTAATTCAATGGAATACAGCACTTTGCAGGTCATTTTAGCTGTGTTTAATTTACAGTGGTGACTTGTGTTCAGAGATTTGAGTATTTACACTGGAGCATGGATGATACATAATAGATGTGGGTGCAGATGTACGCTTGTAATAGATTTGGCACGCAAAGTGTTCTTTCTTATGTGAAAATATATCTGTGATCATTTCAACACTAGTCCTGGGATTTGATTTGAAATCTGTGCTCCTTGCTTTGAGATGAGGCACATAGATGTCAAAGGAATCCCAGTTTTGTTTACAAAAGTAATTTGGGTGCTTGCGAGTCTAGGTCTTCCAACAGCACCATAAAGAATAGGTTTTGCATACAGTTTAATATTGTCTTTTGCCCCTTCACAATTGCTGTTTCATCAGAAGCATTTATAGGAGCACACTGGTGTCTAGCTAAGCTTTGCCAGAAAGGTTTCCTAGGTCAAAGGTAGTTGATCGGTGAAAGCTGATGGAACAAGCAGGGAGAGACCCCAGGAGAGCCAGTGCTTCACCTGGCCAATGGAGACCTGAAATTCATTTTCCATATCCCAGACATATCCACTAACAACTGACTTGTTGGACACAGTGTGGTTGAGGATTGTTTTTTCCCAGCCAGTTCTTAGGCTTCAAATTCACATATCTGCTCCTGAAACTGTTTTTTCAGATCTTCTAGTGGGGTGATGGGTGTTGTTCTGTCCAACACAACGGTGTCCTGATGTTAACACTATTCAAACCAAAACCAGAACGGCACTGATTAACACCAGCTGATTTGTCTCAGGGTCAAGTAAAGCTTCTGTCAACAACTTGGAAAAAAAGACCAGGTCAAACCTGAAAGAAGCCAGCCTGTCTGGAAAACAACTTGCCACCTCTCTTATAGCCTGAAAAAATATTTTTTTCAGCTCAGCTGCAATTTTCAGATGCATTTTATGTAGCTGCTCATTTAACTCCATATGAAGATGAATGAGCCCAGCTGTGATTTGAACATCTGACATCTTCTGTTCATCTCCCCACCCCATGTTTTTTCCGGTCTCATGCTAGATAGTCTCTGATTCTGCAGACAGACAAAATAATGGAACTAGCTTTTCCTAGGTGATGACAAATTCTAGTTAAATTTAAATGTTGGAGTTATAGCTTATGCTACAAGCTCTTAAGAGCAGGAAGTTATCTTGCTTTTGCTTGTACACCCTGAGTTCAAGAGGGTATTGGGGTGCTATAACTGTAAAGTCTCTTCTTATTATTTAATGGCTTAAGGATGAAGCCTGAACACAGACCTTTGCTTTGTACATGCAGGTGAAGGATGTTGTGGGTTACGATGCACTGGGTCATTGTTTCTTTACGGAGGATGGACCAGAAGAGCGCAACACATTTGATCACTGCCTTGGACTGCTTGTTAAACCTAGCACTCTGCTCCCCTCTGACCGAGACAGCAGGATGTGCAAGCTGATCACGGAGGGCGCTTACCCGGGATACATCCCTAAACCCAGGCAGGACTGTAGGTGAGTGGGAACCTTCCTTTTCTTCTGTCTTCTCTTTGCAGAACTTAGCCATAAAAGATAGCATTATGAGTATATGACTATGTAGTCCTCTTTACAGGTCTGGGCTGCATGCCCCGAAGTTTGGGAGAGCAGTGTCTTTGGGATCTTTCTACTTGTGTTATTTAGATGCCTAGACACCTAGGGTGTAATTTGCAGTTTTAGCATAAAGCCAGTTGTGATGGTTGCTGCCTCAGATACTATTGAAAATCTCTTTCAAAATGCAATGGTACCTTGCACCTCCAGTTGTCCCAACGATTCAATACAAAGTTGCTGAGTTAAGAATGGACTGGGTTCTGATGTTTGTGCTCATGTCAAAGGATAGCTGATTTTGAAAATGCTCCCATTAATACTAAAGCCATTATCTGCAGAGAACAGATACTATTTAGTGATATAGCATTGGCATTATGCATTAATGTGGCAGTTGTTTACCCAAACTGTGAAGTGAAACCAAAATGGTATATTAAATGCAGTTTAGCACAGAATTAGAACTTGGCAATAAAAGACCGAAGACTGTATATGTCTATTGGATCTCTAATAGTCTGTCTATACATGAGCTCATGAAAACGTTTCCATGAGCACTTCTCAAAACTTCTATTTGCCACAAACTCAGTATTAAACTTGAAAAATGCTGAATGCCTTTCATCTCCCTTTTGCTTGATCCTTTCCTCTTAGTGTCCTTTCACATCTGCCAGCTGAGATTTAGATGAGGATTATAGAAGCATTTGCAATGAGAAGGGATTTTACAGATTCTTTTTTGCAGTACTGTTGCCTTGTAGGAAAAAAAAAATCAGGTGAAGTATAGAAGAAACGTGACCAGCTTTGCTGCACAGTTAAGCGTTAGAATTTATTCTGAGAGGAATTCATAGGTTCTTCATTAGTAGTAATTTTTAAGCACAGGCTAGAGAAATGCCAGTCATGAATACTGTAGTGGTATCTGACCCTGTCATAAGGCAGGGTATGGACTCACTGAGCTCCTGAAGGCCATTTTAGCCCTCCTCTCCCTGATTTTCCAGCTGTTTTTCTACCCCAAAATCAAGGTGCCCAACCTAGGAATATGATTCCCTTGCTAATTACTGGCTGCTCAGAGAACCTGCTCATTTCGATGCATATCAGCTAGCTAATTAACCTTCTTGTTCTTCCCTCCATTCCCTTGACTCTTCTTGAGAGAGTACTAAACTCTTAAAGTAAAACCTGTGTGCTTAACAGCTAGGCAAGCAGACAGGAGCACAGCAAACAGTCTGGAGCAAATCTGTGAACATCAAGTTTGCCTTTGAAAGTTTTAAATTGATAATGCTCATCAAACCTTGAGAACAAGACCCCTGCACAAGAGAAAGGGAGGCCCTCCACAGTGAAGTCTTGTCTTGAGACCACAGAGCAGTGATGCTGCACTGAAGCTGGGAGAGAGGAGTGCTTCTGCCCATAGCTCAGATTTTTCTCCAGAGTATTATTTTGCTGTAGTTGGATGGGGAAAAAAAATCTACACTAAAGCTAAATTTATGACCAACAAGAAGTCAATGAGAAAGTCTCTGGAGCCAGAGTTCCATCCTAAAAAAGGAGACAGTGAGAAGCCGACTGATGCCTAACAGTTAAAAATCTTTGGAGGTTTTCATTTATTTAGAAATACTCTCAACCTGCTGAGATTCTATCAGTATCACCCATCCTGTCCTCAGAGCAAACTAGACTTTTGGCCAAAGAAACATATTTTTAGCTTTTTGCTTTGGCAAGGGAAAGAGATGAAATTCATGCAATACTCTTTTTCACATCTGTGTTTGTTTATAAATTACACTTAATGTCTCCATTCACAAAATAAGAGTTAATCAGCCATTGTACTCATTTTCCACTGATAATTCATTTGATAGTCAGAGGGACGTATTTTTTGTCATTTGGAAGATTATTATGTGAAAAAGCACCAGGAATGCTATGCAGAGGTATAATGAAAAAGTCCTACAGTACTTCGATCTGCCACATCTTCCTTTACAAAGAATTGAAGGACTGATCAGGTAAAACCTTTGTTTTGCACCAGGTTCATCCAGCCTGATGGTGCGTGAGTATACCAATGTTGCCCCATGCATCAACCCACACCATCCCCTGGGGCAGCGGCCAAGGCGCTCAGCGCAGGGATGAGGGATGAGTACCAGCTGTGGCTCTGCTGGCTTGGAAGAGGCAGACAGGCAGCTGCTGCCAGTAATTAAGACAATAGGATTGTGCCAAATGACACAGTAACCTGCCCAATCCACATGGCTCCGAGGAACGGGACTGGGCGGAGAGACAGGTCACTGTGGAAACACAGTGGGTTCAAGGCCCTCGCCTATGCAGCAGGAGGCAGTCTATAAATAATTTCAAGTTGCTTTTTTCTAGCCCAGCTCCATACTATGTTTTCATGATAAAGTCATGCAAACCACACCATGTCTTAGGCCAGCAAAATTTGCTGGAATAAAGCACCCGTGAAGTCCTTCATAAAATGGACAGAAAGGTTAGGTAGGTTCATTGCCTTTGGGAGAGCGAGTCTCACCCAGCAAATTTAGGGAGCAAGCCATAAGTCTGCTGCTTGTGAGTGCTGGATGTTTTCCTCCCAAAGTTCATGTGCCCGTTGGTTAATGAACACTGTATGTCACAGGATGCACAGTGATGGACTGATCTTTCCTCCTTGATGGGAATCTTTCAATTAAGAGTCTTGTATGTCCATTAGGCAAATGGAGTCCTTTTGTCCCAGAAGAAATTCAAAGGGGGTGGGAGCAAATAAAGTTAATGAATCACAACAGCTCATGGAAAAAGCAGGTGCTGGGGTATACTTGGAAAGCCTTTAGAGGTAATACATCAGGTCCCTTGATTAAACGAACCTCTAATGAACCTGAGGGCTTATTTGGGAGAAAAGTGCTTTTTTGTAGCTTGTGCAACAACATATTTACCTTATCATAAAGCATGATTGACATCTGACAGCTTCATAGCAGGCTTGGAATTGCAACAGAAATTCCTCATTTAATACTCTGGGGTTTTAAAAGATAAGGCCATGTTCTCTGTCAAACCACAGAGGACAAATGTGGTATGAGAAGAGAAAGAAAAAAAACAGCCCCTTTGCCCCTAGGCAGGACCCCTTATCTGGGACATTATCAGCCATGCCTGTACTGTGGGGAGTTGAGCCATGATTCTGGCATGTGCTCAAAGTGTCATTTTCATCTCATTCTTTGTTTTCCTCATCTGCAGCGCTGTATCCACCTTCTGGATAGCCAACCCGCACAACAACCTTATAAACTGTGCAGCTGCGGGATCTGAAGTGAGTACAGAAGTTTCTTATTTGGTAACAATTCAGAACTTAGAGCCCTGCAAGGCTGAGGCTCTGGTTGGAACAAAACCTGCTTCTGTTACTCAGGCATTTTTGAAACTGCTAGATCGAGACATATATTAATGTGGTTAGTGCCGCCAGTAAAAAATAATGCTTTTCTTTTGCTCCACACTTCTTGTTTCTCCACACTTGCTGTTTCTAGAACTGGATGACTTTAACAAAAATTCCCAGCCTTTGCACAGTGTGCAGCCTGAATAAAATTAAATAAACCTGACTGTGCAGTCCCAGTGAAGTCTTTGTCAATGATTCTGTTGATTGCAGTACAGTGATGTTGCTCTGAAATTTCAGTCAGCACTAATGCTAATTCCGTGGGAATTCTTGGTCACATCAGGAGCTTTTATTTTTCTACTAAGACAAATAAACAAGCAAAGCAAGCCTTAAACAAAGAGATGTGGCCTTTCCAAAACTTCAAAATCTGATTACCTAGATTCAGGTTCCTAACTACATTTTTAGGCAGCTAAGTAAAATTGATGTGATTTTAAAGATCTGCACATGCACCGATGGGAGGACATCAGTGTACGAGTGCGTGTTATGAATTACAAAAGTCTTGCTTATGCATTCTATGTCGATGTCAGAGCTGAACTTAAAGCACCCTGAAGATGCTGGGCAGGAGTGTGACGGTGAGTGTGTGTGTGTGTGTGTGTGTGTGTGTGTGTGTGTGCACGCAACTTTCTGCTGAGTGTAGTTAGGTCTGCTGCTAGCTGTGATTTCTCCTGAAATCTTCTGGCTTATGTCTTGTGGGTTTCCTGATAAATCCTTCAGCTAATGCAGACCAGCGAAGAAGTTCAAGCGAAGGCTCAGATGTCAGTTCTTTTTCTCAGGAAACAGGCTTTTGGTTTGTTCTGCACCACGTGCCGACGGGGCCCTCGGCGGGCATGTATTCCCCCGGCTACTCGGAGCACATGCCAATGGGGAAATTCTCCAACAACCGCGCGCATTCCAACTACCGGGTGAGTCTGCACGCAACTGGAATGCTGCCGTCAAAAAATCACCATTTTCTCGCTCCAGCTCTTTGGGTCTGCAAGCTATTACTGCCTGTGCTTTCTGTTTCACTAAAAGTTCATGCAGGCTTGTTTGTGTCTGCAGATAAAGCCGCGTGCAAGCTGGCATGGGAGCGCTTGGAGTCAGCCAGCACCCACATCAGCTTGGCTCTTGGGCATTAAGGCTCTTCCCTTTGCTCAGTTGCGCTAGCCTCTGTCTCAGCTTCTGGTCTCCTAAAATAGTTCCTCTAGGAGCATCATCTGTTGGCAGCTTGTCTAATTACAGACCTCAACTGCCAATGTTAGCAATTAACTGAACGGCTTCTAGAGGGATAAATACAGCCGCTGTGTCTGATCGCCTTCTCTCTTTCCTTATTTACCCTCGGCATGGCGTGCTGTGGTGCTGTGCGGCGAGGGCTGCCCGTCACTGAGGGCCTGAGACTGCGGCAGCGTGTTTATATGTATGGGGGTACATTTACAATAGAGGTGCAGTTTCTGGAAATCTGCAGCAGTTTTGGGGGGGTATATGCAAGGCCTGATAGCATTGGCAACCCTCCATTTCATATGCTACTAACAGAGGCAGTTTTTAGGATTGTGCAATACACTTTGGCTTAGGACAATTGGAGACAGCCTGGAAATGGAAAGAACTGTAGAATGAATACACTGTAATATTGCATCTCCCTTTTCTTTTAGGCTGGAATGATCATAGATAATGGCGTTAAAACCACTCCAGCCTCAGCCAAGGACAAAAGACCTATCCTGACATTGATTTCTGGGAGGTAAAGTGTTCTGCACAGTTTGGTTTGGAAAAGACTTCTCTACAGCACTGATTGTGAGCTATGACATTGCTCCCAAGGAAGCTGATAAGAATCTCTGCAATGCTTTTGGGTACTCGTATTGAAGAAAGGTCTTCATTTAGACTTACCATTTTCTAGCTTCATCTTCCCCATTGCCTATCGTAAAGGACTCCCAGCACCCACATCCTCCTGTTTTTGTCCTTGATTTTTAGCTCTGAGCTGAGCTGGCATGGATATTACATCTGCTCTAAGGTGTTCTATTGATTTTTTTGGTAGATAAGGAAGAAAATTAAATGCTGGTTGGTCAACAGCCCTGCTGGACAGAACTTGCTGCAAGTTTCCTAGGAATAGGAAATCAAAGTACTTCTGGAGAATGCTGTTGATCTTCATTCTTTTAGGACCTGCTTGAGCAGAGAATGCTTATATGATGGAGCTTACATTTTGATTTCCAATTTCTGTCTCATTCCAAATATGACGCTGTGATGATAATTAAGATTAAATGCACAGAGCAATCCTTCATCCCTACTGCTGTGCACAGCCTCTGTACGACATAACAGAGTCAATTAGAAATGCTGAAAACCTCTCTACAGAGTGTATCCCACCAGCAGATCTAACCTAGTATGGTGGCTCCTGAGAATTCCTACTCTTTTCCCCAAAGCAGACCCTAGCGGGGAGGCTGATGTAAGCAAGGGGCTTCTTGCAGGCAAAGTGTAATTGTGTAAGGGCTGCACTTGCAGCCTTTTATCTCATTAGAGGTTGAGTCTGGCTCTTAACATAGTTACCAGCCCCAGGAAGAGAAAAGGACTTAAATGCTCTCAAGTTGCACAATGTTCTTTCCTGACGCCAGTGCCTCCTGTGGCACACAACCTGCATTTTCCCATGACTGTGTTTCTCAAAGAAGAAACCATGTAAGGAAGAGAAACCTGCTGAACATCTTTGCTCAGTAAAGGAGAATGACTGTTAATTTTTTCCTTTTCTCCTTTCCGTCTCTGGGGCATGGGTTGCCCTTGCTGCTGTAGTCACGCACTGGGCAAGCATTGCATGGGTGGGATCAGTCCTCCTCTCTGGGGAACCCAGCCAGCAGTGCAGGCATCGGTTGTGCACTTTATCCTGTGATCTGCATCATCCCAGTGCCCTGCCTCACAGCTGAAGCTAAAAGAAGTTCAAAAGTGAATATTATTTACATTATTTTAACGCTCAATTAATTGAAATAATTAATTCAATAATAAAGGTAACTGCTAAAAAAATAATAAGAGCAGCCTTCTCTGCGAATGCCTCCAAATTCCCTTGGGAGCTCGATGCTGCTTTTCCAAATAGCTGAACAAGTGCCTTGGAAAACTGCCTGTTGCCACAGGCACAGCAAGCGATTACAAAAGGCAATTTGTCCCTTGCCGTACAAGGGCAGGAATGACCCCTGGAAGCCAAGCAATTCATAATGCAGTCATGTTGTACTCGGCGATTACCCACCAGCATGGGCTGCAGCTCAGATTATTTGTACCTCTTTCCACTTTTCACTTATTGAGACTGAGAGACTGAAGAAGTGATTATAGCTGGACTGGCCGGGGCAGACTTGGAGGTAGGCTGGACAGTTGCAAAGCTGGGGAGATTATTCTGCATTCAGTTACAGCATTAAATATCTGAGCAAAACTCTGTACCCTTTAGTGTTATTCCAGATACACATCAATGTGAATGAAACTGGAATCCATCTCAAAATATCTGTATTTAACAACGTCTAGGGGATTCACAAGGGCTGATACTAAATCTCTCTGTGAAAGCAAATTCATAGTGATGAGGCTGCCAAAGCAATATTCATTTACTGGAACCCTATCAGCCTGATGCTTAGTTTTAGATTGATATGACGGCTTATTGAGCAAAGCAAAGCGCTATTGAATATCTGTTAGCGATTTGACAGCTTGGCCTCGCTAGCTATCAGTGAGGCATGAGTTTTAATCTCTGGACCATCCACTCCTGGCAATAAGTTGAATACTCATCTGTCAGGTTTTCTAAGCTGTGCTGTAGTGATGGAAGGTGCTCCTTCTGTAGCAAAACGGAGAGCTACCCCTCAGGAGCTGGTAAACATCAGCCGCGCTCAGCAGCACCATAACAAGCCAGGTCCTCACTCAGATGCTCTTGCCCAAGCAGTGGCAGACAGGCAGCAGCTGAGGGCACACTTTGCTGCAGCTTCCACTTGTGTTTGCTTCTTTTCCTACATAGGGCCGACATTTCATCATACTTGAGAACTTCAGAGTTAATAAATCTCTTACATGTGTCCTGGGCAATGTGTAGTGGGAATAGTGGAGGAGCTACTCTCTGCCCCTCTCCAGGATGTTTTAGTTCCTTTCTACAGTGAGGAAAAAATACTCCTTGCCACAGTATAGCCAAGGTTAGGAGATAAGAACGCTCAAAAGTGGAAACAAAAGGATATTTATCTAAACAGGAATATGCTAAAGGGTAACAGTAAAGGATTAAAAATATCTCAGACTTTTGGGAACAATAATAAACTTTCCATGCTTTCAGCAATATATCAGCAATACAATAATGGCAAGGTGAAAGGAAAGTTGAAGTGGGTCTTTACAACTGCCTTGCCTGGACCGGCTGTCCCTTGGCAGTTGGGTCTGGCCACCACTGCTTGCCTAGACACGCTGCTTGGATGGACTGTTGTCCCAGAGCTTTTCTGAGCTAGCAGAAACCAGATGTTTAGCAGGGCTGTAGCCTGAACGAGGCTGCCTTCCCTCGCCAACGTTTCTTCTCTCCTTCTGGTTACAGATACAGCCCACACAAAGATGCTGATCCTTTGAAGCCCAGGGAACCTGCAATAATTGAGCGCTTTATTGCCTACAAGAATCAGGATCATGGGGCCTGGCTGCGGGGTGGAGATGTGTGGCTGGACAACTGCCAGTGAGTTTTGCCTTATTTCAACTCTCGGAGTTCAGCCTGGTGTTTATGGCGAGCATAGCTGTGGTTCAGACTATTTATACCACTTTGCACCTTTCATATGGCCAAGATTGAAATAAAGATGAAACATTAAGTAAGCACAGGCATTATTTTACGCAAACAAAACGTGTTTTTGTCTGCAGTGAAGATCACTTAGATTGTTTTTCTGTGTGATTCTGACCAGCATGCAAAAATGGTAATACGCAAAACACACGCGCAAACACACAGATGCAAACAACTGCACCTGTTTATGTGAAAAACAAGGTACTTTGGAAAGAAAGCAAAAAAATCCACCACCTTCCCTCGCTAAGCCTGGTCACAGCTCAGTTTTATGTGGTTCAATGTTCTGCTGAATAAGCTAGTACTGATGAAGCAGACATGAAACTATGCATCATAGCAGCAAGGGAGAGAAACTGGGCAAACGCGACTTGCGCTCTTTGAAGGCTGTTTCCTGTGCTGGTCAGAACAGATATTTCTTTTGCACTTGAAAACAGATGATCGTCTAAATTTTCTTCTGCTGAGCCAGGCTTTTCATATCAGCCATGAAGAAGAAAGAGGAGAAAAAGAAAAAAGCTACTTTACAAGGCATATTGTGATAACCCTGCCACGAATATCTGTCTCACCATTATCTGGTGTCCAATTGCTGGCAGGGCTGCCTTACCCTAGAGTGACCCAAACTTCCTAAAGCAACCAGAGGCTATATACTGGCTGTAGCAACCTGTCAGGTTGGCAAGAATGAGCTTGTGGCAGAATGGTCGGAAATGCAACACTGAGTCGTCCTGTTTGCACTTCTTGTGAACTTATGAACCAGAAATACCTCGTGCACTCCATGGCCAACAAGTGATGTCTTTGCAGATCACTCGCATGTCATTTAGAGTTTGTGTTGCTGAGCGTCATGTACGGAGAGCACTAAAATACTGAGCACATTACCCTGTTTTTTGAGTTTCCAGTAGCAATCTTATGGGTGTATCTGAATAAAAGGAAGCGGCCGTCAAACTGTAATTGTCTTTATAGCCACCGTAATTTCCGTTTCTGTTGCTACAATAAGACTTATGTATTACATTAACAAAACAAATGTTAATGTGGTACGCAGTGTACGTTTATGGGGCTGCAAAAATAAAAGGGCAGGCGATAGCGTGTAATGGGCTGCCACCTAGAGACAGAAGCAGGACAAGGCAGAGCTGGGTTTAGCTGCTGACTCTCACTGATGGTTTTGATAATGCAGAGATCAGTGACAGAAGTGTGTATTTACTGGGGTAAATATACCATCAAGATATTGACTCAAACTATCATATGAATCGCAGCCTTCCTATATGCTGAAGGCATGGATAGACAGTTGTGATTTATGTCATCTAAAAGCTTTGGAATTTCAGCAAAATTGGAGGACATTGTAGTTTTTATTTTTAATAAGGAAGATCTGATCTCTATTTGCCTGTTAGTGAAAGAGAAGCCAAACTTCACAGCTTTTATAACATTTCCCCTTGTAAAGTTATTTCATGGAAGCAGTATGTGATACATGAACACAGGGAAACAGAGGTGTGTGTAAGGCAAAGCATTATTAAATACCAGAAGCTAGTTGGAATGAGAGAGAAACATAATCTTTTTACTTAACAGTAAAAAGAGTGTGATCATTAGATACAGGGGAAAAGCTTTATCAGACAAGTAAACTATGCCCAGCAACCTCAGACTTAACTTCCACATGGAGCAATCAGGTGCATGTCTGCTGCTTCATACGACCCACGTGTACCTCGAGATGTGCCAAAAAAAGATCTTCCAAAACTGGAAGGGGAGCAAACATACAAGAGCCGGAGTTTCCCCATGAGCACTATTCAGTAATTAAGCCCTGCTGCCCTCCACCTCACTGGTTTGATTGTTTTACTTTGACGTGATAAAACAAACTAACAAAAACAATCAAACAAAAAACTCTTCTAAAGCATCTCTTTTCTCCTGGCAGGTTTGCAGACAACGGCATTGGGCTGACCTTGGCGAGGTAAGTGTCACGCAGGCTGTGCTCCAGCCTGGGGCACGGCTGGTAGGGACCGGTGCGAGCAGCCCCTTCACCTCCAGCCCTTTCCCTCCTAGCGGTGGGACCTTCCCTCATGATGATGGTTCAAAGCAAGAAATCAAGAACAGCCTGTTTGTTGGTGAAAGTGGAAACCTGGGCACAGAGACTATGGACAATGAGATCTGGGGACCTGGTGGCCTGGATCACAGAGGAAGGACCCTGCCCATCGGCCCGTAAGTTCAACTCAGCACATCAAAGCACTCATTGTTCCCACTCAGTACAAACTCCAGCCCAGTGTGGTTTCCTGAGCACTGTTTGGTTTAAAACTTGCACACAGAGGATTTGGTTTCACGTCTCCCAGTCCCAAAGTCCTCACTGTGCAGCTGCTGCTGGCAGGTACGTGTTTGCAGGCTGCCAAGACAGCATCAAACTCCTCTCTCCTTTCCCCTCCCCTTTGCAAACAGAGCTGAGAAGACAGCAAAAGGAGCATGTGCTAGCTGGGTACTTTTGTGCATACGGTCAGCAGTGGTTGCGCAAAGTGGCAGTCTCCATCCAAGTCAGCTGCCAGGAAATCTCATAGAAGCCCTTCCCTGGGCTTGAACTGGCCCAGATGTGGTCATAGATGTCCTCAGAGCTGCTGTTACTATTGCTGCTGTGCTACAGGAATTTGATGCCCTCAGTAGTTTCAAAATGTCCAGTGAACTTCCTGTGTGGCCTCTTCCTGGACCTTAGTCCTACAGATTTGTTTGCAAGTGAAGTAATGTTTTGCTGTTATTCCTGAAAACACGGTTTTCCTAACAGTAGCTCTACAGCGAACAAACAGCTCAGCTGATATTTTTCTGCCATATTATGTGTCTCAACTTTGCCTGTTGGTAGTGATGCAGTAGGTTCATTATTAACCATAGTAATAACGAAAAGCCAATCTACTAGGATGCTCCTTCTAATATCCTTTATGTATAAATACGTGGGCATAGATCATCTTGTGTGTTGTGTGCAGAAACTCACAGTGACAGAACTGTGAACTTGCCACAGAAACGAGGCTTCTAAGGGAAACCATTCATATGAGCAAGGGATCAAACTCTGATTTATTGTAAGTGGAATATGAAACATCTTATCTTAGCCTCTTTAGGAGTTTAAACATCACATTTGCTTAATCAGTGTGAAAACAGTGTCACCTTTACCTTGCGGCTGGTATCAGAAAAGGCTCTTAATAAAGGTTCATGGGTTTGTGCCCCCTCAACTGTTTTCAACCCTATCAGTGAGATCATTCCTTGTTTTCAAATCGGTTTTTAATGCAGTCGAGTTGCACTGTTTCTCTGAAAGATGTGGTGGGACTTTTTTTTTTATCCCTCAGCCCAAGGAGTCTGTGCAGATCTGAGGAGTTTCATGTTTCGCTGCTGCAGAACTCATTTGTGATAGCAAACACGGATTTATTCATTTTTAGGTCAATGCCTTGGCATTGCTGTAAGTTCCTTCCCTTGAGAAGTACAGACTAAATAAAGATGATCTGTCTCAGACATGAGAGAACTTGAGATGAACTTGCAAGGTTATGAAGACTTCACAGACCTAAAAAGCAGGGAAATCCCTTCTCTTCCAAAACATTAGCTCAGGAGTCATCCTAAGGGCTGTGAAAAATGATAGCAGCTGAGAATCAACTGCTGCAGGACTGTCCGTGTCTAGAATGCATTCTCAACCTCATGCTCATGTCATGACCATGTCTCTCTGTCTCCTCCGAATGTGTTTTAGGAATTTTCCTATTCGAGGGATTCAGTTCTACGATGGCCCGATCAATGTCCAGAACTGCACCTTCCGCAAATTTGCTGCCCTGGACGGCCGGCACACGAGTGCTCTGGCCTTCAGACTCAATAACGCCTGGCAGAGCTGCCCCAACAACAACGTCACTGACATTCATTTTGAAGACGTCCCTGTGAGTTATCCTTCCCAGGAAGGCCTTTACCAGTTGGCTTGGAAATGGGGTTGTGGGCAAAAAGGCTGTAACGGCCTTTTGGAAAAAACACAAGATCTGCAGGAGGTGCCCATTGTCTTTGCCAGAAACTTAACAAAGAGAGTGGCAGCTGAGAGAGAGAAAATTGGAAGGGTGAAATAACAAGCAAACCCAGTTTGCAGCAAACCAGAAGCAGGCATCAGTATAAAAAAAAAGTGGCATCCAAGTGAAAAGCACTTCCCTTTCTGTGTGTCTCAGAAACTGTTGAATTAGGGAGAAAAATCTGCCCTCTTATTTTCAACAGAGATGTAATATTAAAGCAACAACAGAGGGAAGTCTGTTGTGGAAGGTCTAACCCACTTAGAAGCAGCAAATACTAATTGTGGGAAACAGCCAGTGGAACTGAGCAGATGCGGGATAATTCTGCAACACTACACACCAGGGTAAATCCATGGACTCCAGTTCTGCAGACATAAATGAGAGCAGAACCCAGTCAAAAAGGGGCTGCCAAATGTTGAATTACAGTATGAACTTCTGGGTGCTGGTCTGAACCTGGTCTGAGGTCTGTGCTTTAGAATTATTTTTGTATTTGCCTGCACAAATATGTGCTAACTGGTTGCTCATGTTCATCTCTAGCAGGTGTTAAATCCAACTGCCGAACACGACAAACAAATAAAGTGGTTGGGACTGAAATTATTTGGGTTGCTTAACTTTCAAAAAGTTAGCAGGATTGCTTGCATGTCAGGAAAAGTGCTGACTAGTGATCCTTGTGCCAAATAAGATGGGAAAGACAAAATTCCCCTAAAAGTGTTGGTCAGTCACTCTCTCACATTGCAGCAAGCAGGCTGGTGACATGACATTTATTAATGCTCGATAAAAATATGAGTCAGAAGTTGCCCGAGCAGCCACTTCCCAGGAGAGGTCACTGATTGCTCCCAGTATCAATATGACTTTATGTGGCTTTGAAACCTTAAAAATGTATTAGCGGACAATGAGTGAAGTGGCTCTAGTGAAATTGCCCTGTCTCCTGAACCTTCCTCCAGAATTATAAAACAAACCTTTTTACTGCTGCGGCTGCATTTCTGGTTGTTTTAGCCTTTCCCCCACGGTCAGCAGGAAAATCTGTGTCTGGACTATCTGACAAATCAGACACACCTTTAAAGAGAATGACCCAGCTCTACACTGACTTCAGACTTAATGAAGAGGCAGTGTGCAGGTAAAGGAGAGAAATTCCTAACATTCCTGTACCAAATGACACTGATGTTCCTGGTCTTGGTCCAGCTAACAGGACCAACTCAGCTGAAAATGATTTTGGTGCTTCCGACTTTTGATGCCCTGTTTCAGAAGCTCATAGTTTTATTAGCACATAAGTGTTATCTCAAAACACCTGCAACTCCAGACTTCATCTGGAGTCATGGAGCCTCGGTGCCATTGAACGTCAGGCCTAAAAGCTTAGCAGCCAAATATCTGCGGCTGTTTAAAGAATGATGATATTAATGCATAGATCGATTTCTTCATGCACAACTTGGCCCCCAAACCCAGCAATATTTCTTGTCCAAGCTATTTTCCAAAGCCAAATAAAGTCAGCAAATGGGTCCTTTGACTTATTTCAGTGACCATAGATGTCCTTTGCTTTGTACTGTGATGAATTCCTTTTTGGTAACAAAAATGTGTTTCACTGTTTTGTTTAGATTACCTCAAGGGTCTTCTTTGGAGAACCTGGACCCTGGTTCAATGATCTGGATATGGATGGTGATAAAACATCAGTTTTTCATGATGTAGATGGTTCTGTGTCTGAATATCCAGGCTCATACCTGATAAAAGAAGATAACTGGCTAATCAAACACCCTGACTGCATTGATGTGCCTGACTGGAGAGGTTCTATCTGCAGTGGACACTATGCACAGGTAAAGCTGCTTACTTTGCAGTTTTGTAATCACATTATACTTATTTTCATTCTCTTGGCACTGTACATCTTGACCTGTAGAAATGGACTTTCTTCAGGGTGCTCAGGGTTTAACTGCACGTGTGCACAGGTGGTTTTGAACATGAAGATATTGTGCTTTAGCTCAGATGCTTTGGCCTTGACTGCTAACTGAAACAACTTCTACTTGAAGTCCTGTAAGAACTCCACAAGCGTTAACAGATTAATACTCATAAATCTACTGACTTCTGGGTAGGGAAAGGTTATTTTCCTTCGTTTTATGGAGGGAAGTGTTGCCCACAGTGCTATGGGAAGTGCGCTGAGGAGTCAAAATTAGACTCCAGCTCTCAGGATCTTTCATCCTGTTGTGTAACCACCAAACCATTCTCCCACCACATGAGCTCCTCACCCTACTGCCTGGAGAGAGTCCTTACTTTCCTCTGATGAGTAGCATCTTTTTTTTGTCTTAGGTGTTGCAATTGTTGTTTTTTCAGTGTAGGGCTTCATAATTGACTAAAGTCAATTCATAACCACTGAACTGGTTTTCCTGCTTCTCAAATCCAGACAAAAGGGTCTCTGTTTAACAGAAGTCAGACGTCTGAGGTAGATGCTGTCCTGCAGCTGAAGGTTGCCACTAACACTGTGAAATACTTCAGCCCTACTGTAGGCCTATCTGGGGCTTTAACTGGCACATACTCTTGAACTCAGTGGATAACGAAATGATCCTTTTTTTTTTTTCCTGAAAACAGTCTATTTTGATGAAAAAGAAGCTGAAGAAACTGAATATACATGTATAAGTGTATGGCATACAGGTCACTACTGAAATCACAGGCCTCGCACAAGTTCACAGCTATTAAGTAGCTGAACCTTTAATGTTTTACTGTAATTCATTAAACATTTGATGATCTTTTTTCATCTAGATCTACATCCAAGCCTACAAGCCAGCCAACCTCAAAATGAAAATAATAAAAAATGACTACCACAGTCACCCACTCTACTTGGAAGGGGCTTTGAGCAAAAGCACTCATTACCAGCAGTATCAGCCAGTTATAACTCTGAGGAAAGGCTACACCATCCACTGGGACAAGACAGCCCCTGAAGAGCTGGCCATATGGCTCATCAACTTCAACAAGTGAGTGATCCGACTGAATTCCAACATTCCAGCTCAATAATGTAACTGCACATTTTTAACGAGTGAGGTCATCATTTCATGAACTCTTCCAGAATGAACATAAGTGTTCCAGGAAGTCCATTGACTTCACCATCTTTCCATTTGACATCTCGGATTCCTGTTTCTTCCCTGGGGAAGCCCTGGAAGATAACACAGTTCATTTTTAGAAGCCTAGAGCTAATTCATTCCTGGTGCATGGAAGTCAGAGGTGTAGCAGTCAGGAGCAGATCTGACCCCCATTGCTTAACTAACCCATGGATGTTATGTCTAATTTACATTGCATTGATTCATCCCAAGTCATTAAAATTTTAACTGGCCAGGAAAAAATTAAGTTACGTTTCAGAGTGAATTATTTAGTTTGGCTTTTAGCGTGCCCAGGAAAATAATAGTCATGTGTCGACTTCTTACAATCTGGGTCTTTGCTATTTTAGGAACGACTGGATCCAAGTAGGGTTTTGTTATCCTAAAGGGACAACATTTTCCATTCTGTCAGACATTCACAATCGTCTCTTGAAGAAAACGTACAAAACTGGAACCTTCTATAGAACCTCTCAAATGGAGAAACTGGAGTACAGATATCCTAGCAAAGGATACTACTACTGGGATGAGGATACTGGGTAAGGAAATGGCCCTTGCTGATTTGGACACTGCTTTGAGAAAGCTGCTGGAATTGTGAGCCATTTGGCTAATGCTATTAGCAGGGATCACAACAAAACCAGAAATTCTTTCTGGGAATGTGACCAGCATTTAATTTTCTTGGGACTCCCACAGCTGCCAGTCATTCATAGGCTGTGCTGCACTGCCAGCTACTCTGGGAAATGCTTTGCCAAGTGAATACGAATTAGGAAAAAAAACATAAGTAAAGTGCAGACCATAGCACTGAACAGGAGACACACCCAACCCTTTTTGTTTTGAGCAGCAACCATTTATAAATACTAAGACAGGGATGCACAGGAACCAAGAGTGTAAAGTGTGTTGTTTTCTTCTGAAGAATTTAAAAAATGGGAAAGAAAGAAAGAGACCTAAAATACAAACCATGTATCTCTGTGTAAATGAGCACTATAAAATAGAGCTCTAAGGGAGCTCAGGTGTCAGCTAATCTCTCTGTCTTAAGTACCCTGACCTCCTCAAACCATTTCTGAAATGCACGCATCCATTTAATTGCATGTAATATGTCCAGCATTATAATTTGCTGACATCAGCACTGAAGGTTTGCAACACATACTATTGCAAAGCATTAGTCCCACTGAAACTGGGACTTAGTCATTTTTTGCACAGAACACTCAAGGTTACTCTTCGCTCTTCTCCCCTACCCACAGGCTACTGTTTCTGAAACTTAAAGCTCAAAATGAGAAAGAGAAATTTGCTTTCTGCTCTGTCAAAGGCTGTGAACGAATAAGGATCAAAGCTGTGATTCCAAAGACCGCTGGTGCCAGTGACTGTGAAGCCATGGCCTATCCAAAGTACATTGAGACGCCCATAGTAGAAGTGCCAATGCCTAAGAAGCTATCTAGTGCACAGCTGGTAAAGTAGTTGGTTTCTTATCACAGAATTATTGTCGTTGTAAATCTGTAGTTCTGGCACATTGTTCCCATAGTCCTGGAAAGACTTTGTACTGAATTCAGTATACCCCGTGCCTAATTTTCTGAAATGGAGCAGGCATGCAAAATGATACGAAACGGATTCTTGCAAGTGCAGAGTGAGCAGGTCCTCAAAGGACAGAGCCATTCAGGACTTCAGCTGAAGTTGAATACCTAGTCTTCGGGGTCTCTGTTGTGAAGTGCTGTGCTTAGAAGCATGGGGTAAAAAGTGATGAGCTGGAAGACACATTGGTCCAGGGAATGTGATGTTGGAGAGATGCAAGTTTTCTTGTCTGGCCTCCAGCTCCTCCAGGCTGTAAGAACAGCAGTGGCAGAGAGGGAACTGCTCAGCTGAGTGTCTCATTCATGTAAAGGAGCTCAAAGAGCACAGCTCTTTGTCTCCTATGTCCTGTCCAGTCTGGCTTTGAGGGAAGGAGGGGGATATTTATCTGTTTTTGTTTTGTTTTGTTTTTCATCACCCTTGAAGCAGGAATGCATAGCAAAGCCTCAGAGAATTGTGTGTCAGCTTTGCAAAGTGAGAATCACTTACACTCTGTGATTTGGTGAAACAATTTAGATGCTGACAGGGTGAGCAGAGAGGTTACCATTGTGCCCACTCTCATCAGAAATGCAATTTGGCAAGTCACAGCTTATTATGTAGCTTTCTTGTTGATTGAATTTTGAGGTTTAAAATGCTTTACGAAAATGCAGCATTCAGGTAATGGACATCCTCATTAGAAACTCTTTTCTCTCTCTCTCTTTTTTTTTTTAAACAGAAAACAAAGGACCACCTGCTGGAAGTGAAAATAGAAACTTATAAGAAACAGTACTTCCACCTAAAGGATGACTTTGCATACACTGAGGTAAGCAGGTCATCTCAGTGAACTTTATGGGGCAAAAATGCAAGACAGCTTGACCTCAGCAATCTAGAATTCTGCCCTTTGATATAATGAGTAGTCCACTGATTCAACACCATTAGTGCTTCTTAGAGATGATTGTTTTGCATTTGTGTTTCTTCAATAAACCAAGAATACTCCTCCCCGTCTCCCCCAGGTTGATGGCATAAGGTTTTTCCTGACCGATGAGGGTATTCAACTGATTGTGATTGATGGACATCATGGGAAAGTAGTTGATCGAGTAACTTTCAAAAACTCAGTTCTGCAAGGAATCCCAGCACAGATAGAAAATTACGTCAACAACATCAAGGATCAGTGAGTAGTCTGGTGTTACTAAGGTGTACTGTACAAGAATGCTGTACAACACATCTTTTTTGTGGTTTTAGTCACCTAACAAGGGCCAGGCTGACTGGGCTAACAACTTGCTTTTGTACCTGCTGGCTCGAACAGAGCCCAAATGTGAGCAGGACGTGCAGGCAGCAGAAGGGTGCAGACTGTGTGATTTAGGAACTGATTGAGCCTCCAATAAACCACAGAGCTACATTTGATTAATAAACTGCAGATCCACATTTATGTTGTGGGTTAAAGATAAACTGCAGGCTTAAATTCACAAATAAACTCTGAGCACTTATTGGTACAGATGTGCACAGTTTACATTTTTCTATTGCCTGCACACTCTCTCAAATAGCAGAAAATCCCACTAATAAAATGCATTCCTATTTGCATGTGTTCCTTGCCAATACCTAAGGTCTGTATGCTTTTAGTTTTTTAAATATGGGCAGCCAGAAATGCAGAGTTTTGCAAGTGGGTGGTAAGTACCCAATGAATGCTCTTGCATCCTGGAGGACAGCGGGTTTGTCTGCAGGAATAGTAAAGGGAACAACATCGGAAACCCATTATCTGAAGGGGTTGTTCCTACGCTGGTTTGTAGAGTGCTACTGGGAAATGAATATATTTCCTTGTTATTAAACCTGTTTTGATTTGAAATCTGGTACCTAATATTTAATAAAAATATGATTGCTTTTCTGATGAGGCATCTGAAATAACTGTGGGCAGATCAACAGGATCTTGTCCTAGGATTTATTCTAGAGACTTGGGGGAAGTTTCAGCAAGGTGCCATGCATGAGCGTACAGAAGTGTTTCTACTGTCTTAAATAATCCTAAAGGTTGCAAAAACCACGTCAACTAGTTATTGCAGAGAAGTATGGTAGTTGCTCACTTTTCTTTCATTAAAAAAATAAAATAAAATAGGACATTTCACAGAGACCACCATCCTCCTTTGCAAAAAGTCCAGTCTCAATCCCCGCTGAATCCTGCTGCCTGGATTCTTTCTTACTTTAGAGGATTGAATTGTAATTAGGCTTTGGGTGCATTTGAGTCTATCTGAGCCTCATTGTCTTCTATTGGTTAGTGTTGGAACTGGATTAGGATTGGGATTGGGATTGGGACTAGGGTTAGGACTGGAACTGGATCCAACATGGTTAGCACCTCTTGGGTCTCACTCAACTGCGTGGGTTTGCAAGGGTTGAACCCCCAAATTATTCTCCTCCTTTCACCGTAAGCTTTCCCAGCCCTTCCCCTGCCAGCCTTTCCAATCCAATCAGGCAAAGATTTCAGCTATAACCATGAAACATCTTTCATCCATCTGTTGGGTGAAGGTGTCATTCAGTTGGATGTGGACATCATGCAGATGGAGGGACCGTACAGCCAGCAGCTTCTTATCACCTCTCCCCCTCTGCGGCGCAGAGCATGAGCTGTACAGAGGAGCAGTGCTAGCAGAGGGGAAGAGGCTCCACCACCCTAAACGCCTTGCCAGCCTCTCATGAAGACAGTGCTAGAACAACTTTTAAATAGGTTTATAGATTTGGGGATGTGAGAAGAGTTGTTTCTAGCAATGACAAGCCTCTTGGTTCATTTAAGCAACTCTCTGCAGGCCAAATTCAGTTTTTTAAAAATAATTTTAAAATAAATCCATTTTTTTCTCATGAGTTTCTGATGAGTAAGAAAACAAAACATTTGGGTAATTTATTTTAAACTTCTATAGCAGAGAAGGCTTAATAGAAAGTAAGGATTTTACTGGACTGAAAGAACTAAAAAGAGGTGATTCAGCATTCACAAAATCAGAAACAGCCTGGCAGCTAAATCCACTCTAGTAAGGACTGGAGTATTTTAACACCTTGGTTTTATTTTAGGAAAAGACCTGATGATTCTTAACTCTTCTGCTTCTCTTTTTCCTTTGCCACCATCCATTGCTGTTTCCCCCTGAACAGTTCCAGTTCCAGCTGAGGTGTTAGGATGTAACTATGGCACTCAGTAGCTCAGGGCTTGAGCTCTGCAGGAGCTGCTGCTTAATTAATTTTAGCGACTTGTGTCCACTGTGATGCAGGAAAGCAGACCCAGCAAGGCTCTCATTTTGCAGGATTGCAAATGCCAGTTGAGTCAGAAAAGTTTCATTCATGGAAACCCTGCAAGGTGGAATGAAAATTATTTCATCTAATCAAGTGTTTGCTCAATTATTCTGCCATGCAGCTTTAATTAAGAGCTGAGCAAGAATGGCATCCCAGCCCCACTGAACTTAACAGCAAAACTTCCACCGAGCTCAATGAAGTGTATTGCTCTTCCTTGGTATGCTTTGAGATAACCCTTGGAGGTGTTTGTGCATCTTGTAGGAAGTAATGAGGTTAACTTCATTGAGCGGCCTGTGCTTCTCTCTGGAGAATTCTCACTGTATGATTATCGCTTCATGTTTAATTCAGGTTTTTGTTCTACATTTTTAGAATTAAGCCCAGGCGATTACTGAGTTTTACCCAAGTATTTGCAGATTTGCACTAGTTTAAAGTACTCAAGTCTTTTGTTTATCACTTTGCATTTGTAATGGACCCCAAGAAATTTGGAGGTGAAAAACTACACGCTGGTAGGGCAATAATAATAAAAAATTTTCCAAGCAGAAGCACAATGAAAAAAAGAAAAGTATCAGACCAGCAAAAGTCTCAAGGAAGTGAATTAGGACTTATCCTGCTAATGATGTAAGAACAAGAGATTACTGAGACTTGCGAAGAACATCCCAGGGAGAGCAAGTTCCTTTCTGAGCAAAACAGGATGGAAGTGCTGGTTGGAAACATTTGAACCACCCTAGAAACCAGTGTTTAAAAAAAAAAAATCCATCTGCTTCCTAATGGGTTTTGCATGATTGGAAAAGTGAACATATGACTAAGATGTTAGCATTGACAAAAGCCATTAAAGCAGAAACCTCTGCAGTCCATGGGTGTCTTTGAGCCACACAGGGAGGAGCTACCAGTGCTCAAGCCAGACAAGCGAGCAATGTTTTCTAACTCTTCATCTGTTTATAAATGCTTTTGTTTCCTTCAGCTCTATAGTGCTGGTGACATCTAAAGGAAGATTCATTTCAAGAGGACCATGGACTAAAGTACTGGAGAAACTTGGAGCAGAAGCGGGTTTTAGGTTAAAAGGTAACTGTTTTTTAAAAATGCAGTTCTAAAACCACTTTGATCTATTCCCCTCCCATGGTTCCCATACAGGCATCTTTTTTCTGCTTCTAAACTTTGCCTTGCTTATTTCTATCAGCATGCACTCAGACATCCTGGGAGCAGCCATTTACTTGTTCAGGAAGGTTGTATCCACTGCAGGTTTGGATAACAGCACTCAGTTTAAAACTGTAGATGGAAAAAGTGTTCTGGCAGATGCTGTTAGAAGAAAAGGAATTCCGGGGCTTTTGATTTTCCAGATACATTTTAAATAAAAGAGGTATTTTAACAATAGAAATATTGAACCTTTTTCCCACTAAATGCCCCAAAACAGGATTTTTGACTTTTCTGAAATTATTTTTAGCTGGTTTTCTCTTGAAACAAAGTTCTGACTTGAAATCAAGCTTGATTTCAAAGTATCACATACAGCACTAGAATATTGTTCTTTGTGCACATTGCTCTGATCAGCTCCAACTGCGAGCTTTTTTTTCCTGAATATAGCATCCATGCAAATGACGATAGCTTCAATAGATAGCTCAAGCTGCCTGCTCTGAAGGGGGTTTCCTGCTCTCTTTCTCCTCTACTATGTGTCACAAAGGGGCTATTGTTAACTAATGGAAGCATACAACACATAAATACAATTTTAATTAAACTTCACCAGGAAAGTATTTTTTAATACCTTGATAATGCATTATTGGCAAAGTCTGCACGCACATTTGTGCTCTTGACCACCTGCATCCGTCCAGCCGTGTGGGTGTAGCCACACACACACTGGTGTCTCTGTTTATTTGCAGCCCTGATGCACTCCTAATGTATTTGCTCTGATTTGCAGAAAAAATGGCTTTTGTTGGATTCAAAGGCAGCTTCCGTCCTGTCTGGGTGAAGCTGGTCACTAATGAGGACTCAGCTAAAATCTACCAAGCACTGCCAATTCCTGTGGTGAAGAAAATGAAATTATGAGGACACAATGCTTTGCCTTCTGGCTGCCAGCACTGCCCCCAGTCGGATGGACTACTGACTGTTCATGACAGGCACATTAGCAGCGTGCCCCAGAAGTGTAGCATTTTGTTGTTGTTGTTGTTGTTCAAAAAGAAATCTTACTGTAAGTAGCTAGAGTGGCCACACGTGATGGAAACGCATCCCTCTGTGATCATCAGCTCTTCACCAGTTGACTCGCTCACTGATACCACGTTGATGCTCATGTCACTAAGCAAGATTTGACCTGATTTACAAGGTGCTGGTTTTATCAGCACGCCCATGACAGACTAATTTATGTGCTGTCTCTTGAAAGGTCAGTTCTAGATCTAAAGGCCACTGAGGATTATTGTTTGCAACAGCCTCTAAATTGTCCAAATACTTTTTTTTTTTTCATGATGTAACTAGCCAGTTCAAAGGCTGGCTGAAAATCTAAGATAGAAAGAGCGCATTTGAATGATTACCCAGATGCTAGGAAACATAACTGGACAGCAAGAATTTACCGTAAAGGTTCTGTGACAACTGATCAAGCTCTTTGGGATCTGCATTGTGGATACTAACCCATGGCACATAGTTGGGGAAGAGAGGAGAGAGGAGCAAATAAAGCATACCAGCAGAGATCAGTGCAACCACATCTTTCTGCTTGCTCAGAGAACTGTGATTCTCCTACGGATTCAGGTCTTTTAATAGTAGTTGCCCTAAAAGGAGGTTTTCCTTCAACGAGCAGCCATAGGCTAGAAGGAAAGATCTGTCAATCAGCACATACACTTTCTCAGCCTTTCCCATACAGTCCCTCTGTATGACAATGTTTCAGGGCCAGTCCAGAAGGTTTATGGTAGCCAGTCGAAGACAGCATCCTGTTCAAAGTTTCCAGTTTTCATCTGGGAATACTGGGACTTGGGTTGCTCAGCCACAACTGGGGTGAGTGTCCCTTACCTTTCCAGGGAGGTTAGAGGGAACAGGGCTGGTCTGGTCTGCTGGGTGTTGCTTTCCCATCGTGTCCTTGGGATTAAGGGCATAAGCGTCTTCACCTCCTGGATGCGTAGCATGAAATCTGGGTGGAAGGTGGCAGAGGTAGAAGTCTTTGAGGTCCTGCCAGGTAGCTGAAGAATTAGAGTGGGAATTCCCATACACCAGTTGGATGTCTTGTAGCTCCTTCCCATCTTCTTCAAAGCATTAGCTGGGTAATGAAGGCAGATCAATGAGAGTCAGGACTCCCGCAGGGACATCTCTTGAAGCTGGGAAATTAAACGCTGACTTGTAAACCGTTGTAAGCACTTCCAGGGTTCAGTGATATTTCTGTCTGTTGTTCAGAAATGCCATGAAGGCCTATGCAGAGACTATTATAAGGAGAGAGGATGAAGAGCTTTGAAAAGCACATATCATTGTCAATTTTGCCAATAATATCTGGGTTTGTTCCCCCACTTTCTCTCTCCCTGCCCGCATTGCTACAGAAATTTTTCTTGTTGCTGATAGCTACTCCAATTTGCTCTGTTTTAATCAGAGCTCCGGTAACTAAATTGCTTTTTTTTTTTCCCCACAGTATCCAAAATACTATCTTGCAACTAGAATGGAAGAGCAATGATTTTGCGAGTCATTCCACAGCTGGGCTGACGCTGAACTCTGTACGCCCTGTCCCTACTTTTTAGATCAGTTGCTTTAAAAGTCAAAGCAACCATGAGAAAATTCAGATAGTGCTATAGGTTACATTCCCCTCAAGCTTCTCCTGGGTTTTGAAACTGGAAATGTTCTTTTCAGTCTTATTATATAGTTGTTTTGAGCTAGATGAGTATCATGTGTATTAAAAAAAAAAAAAATCCAAGCTTTCCCTCCCTTACTTCTGAACAAGAGCCTGTTAATGAAGGAGCAGCACAGTCATTTTTGATTTTTAGGCATTTCTGCTGTTTCCAGAATAAATGGGCAACACTTTTAAAAGGCAAGTAAGGTGGTGTTTTTTGTTTTTGTTTTTGTTTTTGCTTTTCCACAATGTCTTATGATGGTTTGGGGATTTCACCCTCAAATCACAAACTATTCCTTGAAAAAGTCAGTCTCACTTATAGTTAAACCACGATGATCCAAATATCGCTTATCTGACATTCCCTGATAGCCGAAACAGAGCCAGATCCCTGAAGTTGAGCAAATACACTGAAAAAAAATCCCTTGAGTGTGTTAGGCTGGTTTATCTAAACATCTTCACTATGCTGAGGCAGCTCTGAGCACGTATTTGCACCTGTACCAGTGGAGCACACATGCTTCCATGAGATGGACCATAAACGTGAGCATTTCTTTCATGAGCACTTGACGAGGTCAGGAAAGCGAGATTCAGAATGTACCTGGTTTGGGATCTGGTTTTCTACACCTGCTCTGTGGAGGTGCCCGTTTGCCAGCTCCGTGTAAGCGTGCGAACGCCCGGGAGGATTGTGCCGCATGGGGCTCTCCTCCAGACTGGTTTCTTCAGCTACTACGAGCATGCTGCATTTGTGCTAAAGTTGTAGCTTCTGATTTTACAATCTTTGGAATTCTCAGGGTGAAATCATAAGACTTGGCTCTAGGAAAACTTTTTTTTTTTTTTTCCTAAAAATCTTTTCTTAAGAGAAGAAAACTTTTAAGTAGCTTATTCTACCATGTCAAGCTTGTCACATGGGGCCTGTTTTGGAGCTAGGGCCGGGTCTCATGCTGTGAATACTTAGTACAGGATCACTGCAGCCTGTAAGCCTGAGGGATCACAGAGCATCATAGCAGAGTGTAACGGGGCAGACACTCCTGTGAAACGCAAAGGGCTCCCATTGATGTGTACGGGATGAAGTCAGTGTGTTACTCTGAAGACAGAGCTTAGCCTGATGCCATCACCGGTCAGCAATAGTTTTGTGCCATACAATTACTTTTCAATCTTTGACTGTTCTAGAAATTGCACGTGCACATTTTGACTAGTGAATTAACTGACTGCTTGTACTTTGTACATCCTTTTAACATCCCTGCACCAGCTGCAGTTATCCCCTTTATAAGGTGTCATTATTGCAAATGTTCTCATGTTTGCCTACGCAGTTGCCATTGTCGGAGTGATTTTTTTGATTGGATTTTGTTTGTTTGGATGTTTGTTTGTTGGGATGTTTGTTTTTGTTTTTGTTTTGTTTTTATTTTGCATCTGTTCAAATGCTTGTTTTACCTGTCGCCGAAATAGCTGGTCCTTTTTCGGAGTTAGATGTACAGTGTTTTGTACATTTTCTTATAGACTTTCCAATGAAAAAGATATATTTTCTATTTATTTATTACAATGGCACTAAGACAACTAAATTGCAGACATACGAAGCATTTTTACTGGAGTTTAGCATTGTCTAGGTTGTTAAGGAGGTCGGCAATATGGCTTTTCTGATAATCTGCTTTGCACTTGAAAGCTGTCTATGTCCGCAGAATGTGGTAATGCATTGACTGTCTGTTTTATGGTGACAAGAGCTGTCGGGACATTCGTTCCAAAAGATTGTGGCTTACAACTGAAATAACATGTAGTTGTTTGGAGTACACAACGTTTATCAAAATAAATATTCAATGCAAATTTCTTATTTTATTTTTGTCTCTTGTGTCTTCTGTGTATCTCTGTAACAATGAACGGGTGTTTGCTGGAATATCTCCTTCGCCCAACTCAGTTTGCTCAGGACACTGCACCTGGAGTGTCTTTGCTTATCTCTTAGTAGCTTGCTTTCCTAAGAAAATATAGCTGATGCAATGACGCTGGGTCTAGAGTGGAGACCCCCTCATGACTTGTTACATCATCTGAGAGAAAGGTACACAGCTCTTTACTTATTTCAAAAGACAAAACCAAACTTCTTTAGTTTCCCTGTTCACAAAACCTTTTATTTTCTTAATTAAGCAGAGTGAACATGGTGTACACATATACATGTAAATAACATACAAAACATAAAGTTATTGTAGTGGGCAGCTGTTAGTGCTTATGAGAATCTCACTATCAGGTCAAACATTACTTAGACTGTAAATTTTCTGCTCTGGGGCAATGCCAGCTGAGAAGACTCTGCTATAAAACATTTGGAGACTCCAAAACTGGAATGGGATTTTTTTCGTGGCAGCAATCAGCATTTCTAATAGCCAAGCACACATTTTTTAATCGAGTCTCAAAAGAGTAATTAGTGCATTAGACGGTACGGCCTCTCCTCCAGCCTAACTATGGCATCACCTCCCTAACTCCTCCAGGCCAGGAAACCAAAAACGCGCCCTGCCTACTAATGTCGGGTTGAAATTACTGCTGTGTTCGACTTTTGCAGATCAACTCAATGGAAAAAAAAAAAAAAAAGGCTGAAAGTAAAGGCAGAAATCTCACTCCACAAAACCAGTGCAGTGAAAAAGAAAAAAAAAAAAAGAAACATCAATTTAATAGCGTGATAACATCAAGGGCTGCGATGCTGAGAGCACCAGGCTGCCCCCGGGGCACCAGCCCACGTGCTCAAGCTCCCTCCCTCCTGCCGCTCCTCTGTCATGTACCGACAGCCCTTCCCTCAGCAGCAAAGCCCACACAAGAAGAGTGTTGCCTATGGACCTACAGCCCACGAGGCCCCAGTCCCCAGCTTGGGACGGGTGTGAAGGTTTGCCTAGCAGCTACACTAACGTGGGAAGAAGTCAAGGGCAACTTCTTCACCCTTTTCTCTTCCCCCCCTTCTCCTCTCCCACTTCTTGTTTCCATCTTAGACCTCCTCCCACCTCTGTCTCGTTGTTCTCTACCATGCCCATGAGCCTAAGATGCTCCCACAGACCAGAGGAACCTTGGTAGGTACAAGATATTGTCCTTTGCATTGGCACCTTCTCACCCTGCACATGCACCGTGACCTAGCTAGTGATCAGTTGTTTTTTTTTTGTACCTACAACCCCAAGAGGGCCCATGTGAGGCCTGGGGGATCTCCCACCCCACGGCTTGGGCCATGTGCCTCGCTGCTGGAAGGCAGGGGATGTTGTGGGGTGTGAAGGGGAGCTAGAAAAAAACCCTGTTGCAGCGGTGGGCGAGCTCTCACATCATGAGGCAACCGGGAGGCTGTCAGTGGAAAGTGTCAACAGACCAAGAGCACCTGAATTCACTGCTCGTGTCCATGAGGATCAGTAACAACTTCACATTCATGTTCCACCTCCATGATGCCTTGGTTCCACTACCTGCCAGCTGACCACAGCAAAAAAGAGGTCTTCCTTGGCACACGCAGCATTAAGCACCTATACAAGGTGTTTGTTTTTCTCTAGGTACAGCTGAATAGTGGCTTACCTGTAATGAAAAGTCCAGACACACACAGCTGTATGACAATAGGCCTTTTAGCTATATTTTTTAAGGAATTATATTTCCCACTGTAAGTGCAAACATAGATCTCAAAGCAAGCTTTTGCAGCATCACTCAACAACAGTTTACAGCAAGGTAGTTTAAGGCTGTTTAACACAGGCTAGTATTTTAAAGCTTCACCCTGCAAACACAACAAGAATTAACCCTGTCGCAAGCAGAGGGCTGTTCCACGCTGCCCAGCCCCAATGCCGCATGCCCTGCACCAGGCAGCTCTACGGCAGGGGGCTGGGGCCAGCAGCCAGCTGGGATGGCTTGGTTGGCCTTCCCGCCAGGAATAATCTTTTATACACATGCACACACTTATACACATACACAACTCTTACACACACATGCACACTGTCTCTCACATTTGCTGTAACATTGTTTATTTCTTGAGGGTGTTAAAAAGCGGTGTGAAGAGGGGTTCCCCCCTCACCTCACCCCACTGCTCGTGGGGA
Organism: Chauna torquata; assembly: GCA_013399475.1. NCBI lineage: Eukaryota > Metazoa > Chordata > Aves > Anseriformes > Anhimidae > Chauna > Chauna torquata. The sequence continues at coordinate 1,081 of VXAL01009527.1, read as the reverse complement.
GCTGTTATCCCTGCGTGTGTGTGTGTGTAAGTAAGCTATACGTGGCTGTGTGTAAGCTACGTGTCAATGTGCGTGGGGCAGTAAGATGTGTATGGATATACAAGTACGTGTGTGCAAGTTGTGTGGGTGTGTTTGTGTATAAGACGTGTGGGTATATAAGAAGGGGTGTGTGTGTATATGATGTGCACATGTGCATATATAAGATTTTGTGTGTGTATATGTCTGTGTGGGTGTATATATAAGGTATGTGTATGTGAGGGTGTGTTTATAAGGTATATGTACGTGTGTGTTTGTTGACAATATGTGTACGTGTGTAAGCTATGCGTACATGTGTGTCTAGTTAAGATATCTGCACTTGTGTATGTTAGTCTGTGCGGATGTGCATGTAAGCGTGTGGGGGTAAGATGTGTACTTGTGTCTATATATAAGATATGTGTAGGTAGCTGCGTGTTTATAAGATGTGCAGTTGTGTTTGTGTATTAAGGAGTGTGTGCACAGAATGTGCACGTGTACTATATACATGCGTACCTGTGTGTGTAAGCTGATATGTGTACATGGCTGTGTACGTATGGCGGCATGCGTGCGTGATACATGTGCATGGGCGTTTGGATACGGCGTGTACCTGTTTGTGTGGGGGCTGTAAGCGCTGTGTGTGTATAACGTTTTGTGTGTGTATGTCTATGCGTGGGTGTATATAAGGGGTGTGTATACATGGCTACGTGCGGGTGGGTCTGCATATGGTGTGTACTACTGGCACTGGTCAACATCTTTTGTCAGCAGCATGGACAGTGGGACTGAGCGCACCCTCAGAAAATTTGCGGCCGACATGGAGCCGCGTGGTGCTCCCGACACACTGGAGGGAAGGGGTGCCATCCAGAGAGACCTCGACGGGCCTGAGAGGCAGGCTTGTGCCAACCTCACGCAGTTCAGCAAGGCCAAGTGCAAGGTCCTGCACCTGGGTCAGGGCAGTCCCAAGCAACACACAGGCTGGGCAACGCGCGGGTAGAGAGCAGCTCTGAGGAGAAGGGCTTGGGGGTGCTGGTGGATGAAAACCTCACCATGAGCCAGCAACATGCGCTTG
>VXAL01009525.1:121858-140625 GCA_013399475.1 Chauna torquata | reverse complement strand
AATGTACCAAACTCTACAATGTACCTAATAGTTCACATTCCTTTATTTTTTCATAGTGTTATGAAACCCAAGGAAATAGTCTTATCAAAACTTAAGCCCATTAATTATTAGGCACCTAATATGCAAGCTCTGGGGCAGAAATGGATGCATAATCACCATCATAGCTGAATCAGAAACTTTCAGAACTACAAACATAAGCAGCTCTAGTTGAATGTAGAAGACCATGAAAGAAATAAAAGGTACTTGTAGAGACTGCGGAAACCTTCAAAGTCTCCAGGCATAATTTCTTGCATAATCCCTGAGCCCATGAACTGATGCTTGAGCATGCAAGTCAGCCTTTCTATGCAAAAATCAGAAAACATATACCAAAAGATGTGGACCTTTTACAGTGGTGTAGGTCACAAAATTCTTGGTGCTATGATGCTGTGTGCATCTTGCTCTCTGACCTTTGCCTACCTCCAAGGTCACTACGAGAAAGAAAGCAGCAGGTCAGCTTCATCTTTATCCTTTACTTTTTCTCATGTGGCAGTGTACACCCCCTGTATAGCCAGAAGGACTGAATGCAGGCAGTGATATAATTCCTGCTTCTTGCACAGTGCACATGCAGGACAGCAATTGACATTGTTTAAGGTTATATGCAGAAGGGGCACAGAAGAAAGGCATGAGTCTCTCACCTTAGCTGGTGTTATCAGAACATGATGAGTGCCCAAATTTCTTTCCTGTGTTTCTTTCTCCTTTTGGAAAGACATCTTTAAAGGTCCATGCACATCTTCCTGCTGAGGTACCTGAATTAACAGGCACCATCAGTGAAGGGAATCTTAAAGTTTGTATTTCGGTCGTGAGAAAATTGCAGTCAGTTATGTCTCTGTTCTGTTTCTCCATTTGGTGAATATAATAACAAAAATATTTGCTCAAAGCCAGAAAGAGAAATAAGAAGCTTAAACTACAATTTGAGCTGCTAAATTCCAGTTATCCAAATAAAGCCCCAGATTTACACCCTTTGGGCATTTTATAACTTCACCTTAAAAAGGAATTATCACCTTTAAAAGGAATTATTCTTATCAGCCACTTGATATTGTTAAACATCATATTGTCACTGCAAAATGAAAGTCACTGCTTTCACACAGATTTGGTACTGGCAGAGTTATAAAAGTACCCTTGCTAAATGTAAGCTCTGGGATGATAGTGTTTGTGCAGTTTAACTGCAGTTCTTGTCTCATCATAACATACATTACAAACCTAGAATACACCTAAGTTTTTGTTTGTTTGTTTGTTTGTTTGTTTTTCATTCTGTCTATGATTTAGCCTCTGAAATTGTCTCTGAAACAATAGTATTGTACATATTTGTAACTGGTATTTCAGGTATATTCAAGAATATTTGATTCTATGCAAAAACACACTTTCCCTTCCAAGTTCAAAATTTTAGTTATACGTGCATTGACATTGCAGATGAAATAGAAAAAAAATAAAAAGAAATTAACCTGTTGGTAGCAACCTACCATTGTCAGTCCTATTCCCTATCACACTGAGGCAGAAAGCAGCCCTGACACTTCTGTGACTGCTCCAGCCCACTGTAAATAGGAGGTGGCAGTTCTAGTCTTTGATCCCATATGCTACAGTGTTATAAAATGGCAGCAGCTAGCTGGGGAAGACGTTTCCACAATATGCAAACTAAATAACTTTTCTAAGGCTAGCCAGAGCTGCTTCCCCTTTAATCCCTTTTTGCAGAGGGCTAAGAAGTGTTACAAAAAGAAAAAAAAGAAAAAAAGAAAAAAAAAGAAATAGGGCAGCTTTTTGACAGCTCAGTATTGATAGTGTGATAGAGACTCTGGATCTATCTGTACTGCATCCAAGGCTGTTTTATTTATTTATTTATGTATTTTTTCTTCAGTGTGCTACCACATAAAAATTGTATTTTTAGGGCTTTTGTGGAAAGAGAATCCTCTTTATTCATCTCATCCTCTCCTCTCTCTTATTTTTGCAAAGCTTTCTTATCACAAAAATGCTATTTATTCTAGAATACTGAAATTCCACTTAAAACCAAATTAATATATCCTTACTCCAACATATAACAGTGAAAGCTGACGGGATTGGACCTAAAATCTAATACGGCTTGTGCAACAGGCCTTCATTTTTGGAATTTCTGTTGCCTTCTGAAGATGCCCTTTATTTGCCAAGATATGACTTTTATCATTAAAGGAACTTTGAGAAGGAACCTCTCGTGCCTGCTATAGATATGGAAATGAGAGAGCCTCAAACTAACACGTTAAACAAACTATGACAGTAAAGAACAACAGCAAAGTAGGGCCTCTCTGAAAGTCTTTAACCGCAGAAAAAACAAAGAGCAGAACAGTGTGAAGGAGGACAGTCTGACATCTGAGAAAAATAGCACAAGTAAGTATTGTATTTACTACTTTTTAATCCAGCTTCCATTCATGAAATATGTCAGGAATTACTGCAGAAATATATTGTGCAACTATGTTAAGAATTCAACAGGAGGTCTGGATACCAGGTGGAGGTGAGAACTACTACTAAAAACACCTGGCATTCCAGTACATACAGGGTAGCACATATATGGAAGTTACTAGTCTCCGTGAGGCTAACTAATGTAATTGCCAAACTACAACCTTTCTTAGGAAGAGTTTTGGGATGCTTCATTTTGATAAAATTATTTTTTAGTTTTCTGATTTCCTGTCTTCATCATCCCTGCAAATAACTTCTCTCAGAGCTGAATGACTGCTTTGTACTGTGGTGTGTGAAACTAGGACATAATGTCATGGCACAGATAACAAAATATCCTACTTTTGTCATCCCGTCGTCCAGTGGGAACTCCTGTAGTCAGAGATTCAGAAGAGTACATTAATCTTCACAGGGTTATACAGGACATCTCTAACTCAATTCCCTTACATCCTCACAATTGAGTATGTCCAATTGTAGAAAGATAAGACACAAGTCTGATATTGTTAATCAGACAGGCACATATTCTGGCATGTTTCACCATAGGAGGAGAATCTGGATCACATATTGTAGCTATGAAGGAGAATAAGAATGATAAAATGATAAGACCAGTACTGAACTGAGGAAGAAAACAGATTCTAATTGTGGACTGATTGAGGAGGCAGGAAAGTAGTATAGAGGTATTGACACGTACCATTATTCCAGGATCTTTCTGAGAGATTTAGGAAACATTTTAAGGATTTGCATACAATCAAGTTCTTACAGTTTAATTACTGTGTATCAACTGAGCCATGGTAACAGTCCCCAAGAGTGCCTTTTGGCCAAAATCAAATGCAGAACACTGCTTACCCTTCTTTATTTTCCAACCTAGCTATGTTTAATTACTCTGTATTTACTGAGCACTGGAGGAGCATAGTTGAACAGTTGAGTGTGTTTTCTGACTCATAGTACCTTAGACTGTGTTAATCTGACATCATACCAATGTTTCATTGGATTATTTCCTAAAAAAGTAGTAAGGCAGGGTAAAATCAGCACTGAATATCCTGATTAAAGGGACTTCTGGCAAACCAAACTTGTCACACAGGAGAAGCTCTCAGAATAAGAGTTAAGAGAACTGTGAAAAGAGTCACAGGTGTGCTGGGTATAAAACTGAAGAAAAGAATACAGTTTACGTTCCTAAACTTCTGTTCTAAGCAGGGGTAAGTGCCTTCCTGCCTACCACAAAGATCCCTCCTTTCAGGATTTGAATTCTACATTGAGATGTTTTCTCTCTGTCTCCCTCTATCCATGAAAAATAGCAAACCACGACTGCACCTACTCACAAGGAACAAAATTTACTTGTCACATGGAAAAGATTTGGAACCATAACTTGAATCTCATTTCCCTGTGCATGTACAAATCCTAGAGGTCATGGGGCATCCTGAGGTAAGTCTTTTTTCCAGTGACTGCTGAAAATTGTATCACTTTTGCATACGGATCCCAAGTCTACTGGGACTAGAATCTCCCCGAATCTTTCTGTAGCATATCCCTGACAAGTACTGTGAAGAACAACCTACAGAGTTAGTCTTTTCCTCCTCTCTCACACACTTGAGAAATCAGGTTTATTAAGGTCTTGTTGAAGCTCAGGGATGTAAACTATCCTGCTGGTTTCAGTAAGACTACTGAGGGTAGTGTTAGGGATGTTGTTAAGCACTTCCAACAAAAGAAGAAAAAAATATATCAATTCCGCTGGACTTCCAAAGTGTTTGAAAAAATCTCAGAATGGAATGTAAAGACTCAGAAATACGAACAAATAGCTGAAGGTTAAAAAGTTATCGCATGCCAGCTGAGACATTCTTAACTGTTCGTGTGAATTTTCTTTCACTGCAGATGAGACTAAATCAAATTATCACAATTTTGCAACAGAGAAGCCCACACATTCACAGCTACCATGGCTCGACAGACACAACTGTTTACTCAACTTCCATAACAGAATCACAGAATCACAGAATAGTTAAGGTTGGCAGAAACCTCTGGAGGTCATCTGGTCCAACCCCTCTGCTCAAACAGGGCCATGTAGACCAGGTTGCCCAGGACCATGTCCAGGCAGCTTTTGAAGATCTTGAAGGAGGGAGACTCCACAACCTCTCTGGGCAAACAGCAAATAACCTGATTGTTTATCTTTGAACCCTGACTTACAAACTTAAAATATCTATGGATGATGATGGAAAGGAGGGCATTTAATAGGATTTAACTTTAATAAAGAAACTGGGAAGGCATTTTAACATTTGGGGAACAACATAAGAATTATCCAGTCAGGTATAAACTCACTGCTAGAAAATCTTGTTTTGAAATCTTACTGTCATGGAGTGTTTTGAGTACCTTCATTAAAAGAACAATTCAACAAGAGGCATCTTAATATAATCTAATTAAGAAAAATGTCAGGTATAAAATCACAGGTTCTGGAATCACAGAGTCAGGAATCACACTCACAGAAGTGTGAAAAACACTAATCTCAACAAAAAAAAAAAAAGGAAAAATGGAAAAGAATTCAATAGGGTGAATTTTAGATTAAAAGTTTGATAATCTTACAGAAAACAGAGTGGATTTTATTTCTAAATGAGGAACTGTCATCTACCTGAGCTTGTGCAAAGCATTTGATACTGTCCCACAAAACATTCTTGTCTGTAAAATGGAGAGACATGGATTTGACAGTTGGAATACACAGTGGGTAAGGAATTGGCTGGATGGTTGCATTCAAAGCGTTGCAGTCAATGGCTAGATGTCCAGGTGGAGACCAGTGAGGAGTGGTGTACCTCAGGGGTCTGTATCGGGACTGCTATTATTTATGTTTGTCAGTGACATGGATAATGCACTTTCAAGTGTGCCTCAAAGGGCACATCTTTTGTTACAAGGTGCATATCTTGTGACTGGCTCAGTACAAGAGGAATGACATAGATTTACAAAGACTCAAAGGCAAACTTTGCAGAAAGTAGCCATGAAAATGTAATGGAACTTTTTCTCTTCAGGGGAGTGCATAAAATGTACAAGAACTACTTGCTAACTGGGCTTTGTCCTGGACATGAAAGGAAAGACAAGATACAAGGACTGTGATTTAATTAGGCTGCATCTTTATTGACTTAATGCATCTGGGAACTATGCAGGTCATCTTAATTATTTCCACTTTCTAGAGGGCAAAACCCACCGTACTGACACTCCACACCCTCCAGACATTAACAGGGTGTTTCAGAGACCTACCACTCTCCGCTTAAATGAAGGTTAAGGGAAGGCTGAAAAAAAAGAAATATCCCCCAGTTTATCTTCATATCATGTGTATTGAAAGTGTCCAATTCTGTTCCTGAAAATGCCTTGGTGATGGTTCTATCCAGGACCGCTCACAATTCACATAAACTGAGAATGAGATTCTGTACACATTTTCCTTGATAATGCATCAAGTATCTTGGTTATCTTTGTGCACTAAAAGCAGATTCCTAAACAGTTACCTCTCTTATCTAAATATACATATATATTCATTGTTTAGAAAGAGGAACATGTAATGTTTTCTTATTTGTCCATCTTTGAACCTTCTTTAACACTACAGTTGTAGTATAAAAAAATCATTGTAGAGTTGAATTACCCCATAAGGAGTCAGGAGTCTCAGAGAGCAAAGCTTGATGGCAAACCAGCAGAGATCAACTGAGTGCCTATGAAAAATATTCCTGACACTTTGCCATCTAGCAAAAGCTCTATTATTTCCTTTGTTTCCTTATCATACTTTGTGGCCACTAAGATGATCAGAGGGCTAGAGTACTTCTCTTGTGAAGACAGGCTGAGAGAGTTGGGGTTGCTCAGCCTAGAGATGAGAAGGCTCCGGGGAGACCTTATAGTGGCCTTCCAGTACCTAAAGGGGTCCTAGGAGAAAGTGGGAGAGGGACACTTTGTCACGAAGTGTAGTGCTAGGACAACGGGTGATGTCTTTAAACTGAAAGAGGGGAGATTTAGATTAGATGTTTGGAAGAAATTCTTCACTATGAGGGTGGTGAGGCACTGGAACAGGCTACTCAGAGAAGTTGTAGATGCCCCATCCCTGGAGGTGTTCAAGGCCAGGCTGGCTGGGGCTTTGAGCAATGTGGTCTAATGGAAGGTGTCCCTGCCCATGGCAGGGATTTGGAACTAGTTGATCTTTAAGGTCCCTTCCAACCCAAACCACTCTATGATTTCATGATTCCATCATTTTTTCATCCCAGTATTTGTAAAATATAACTGATTTTTCTATGATTTTCTTCTCAATATTAGATATGAAAGTTTCTGTCATAGTTTACACATTGGCACAGGTTCCTCCAGGAATTTCATACACAGTAAGCAGATTTGTCCAGAAAGTTATCAGAAACATTTCGTCTACAAAAAATGTTACATCTTTTTTCCCCCTACACCTCACATGCATATAGATGCTTATTCTCCTCCACTGTCTTTTGGTCTTGCCACTTGCATTCTTCTCACTTGCATCATCAGTTTTCTTTCATGAGTATTGCACTTCATCATTAGTTATGACACAGCAGTAGAGGCATAATCATATAAATTCCTGCTCAATGTTCTCTACTTTCATTTAAATATAAAGTCTTTGACTGCTGCTGAACTATCAAATATGTTTTATTCCCTGGATACTGTAATAAAGTTTGAAATGCCTGTCCTTGCTTCTATGAAGGGAGGAAAAAAATACATGTTTTTTTTTTGCTTTACCTCTGAAATGTTCATGTCATTTCTAACTATTCTAATTTCTTTCTTTCTTTCTTGGGAAGGGCTTATTATGAATTGTTTTGCTAAATAAATCAGATTCTGATCTGAGTAAAATTAGCCTAGCATTTTAACCAACATAATGATAAAATGGAAATTTTAAGAGTATGAGACATTCTTCATGCAACTTATTGGCTTTTCTGTTTAAAAACAAATTAACAGATATGAGTATGTGATAAAACAAGCAAGACTGAAACCTGCAAGATTGTGCAGACTAGCATTAGCATAGATGTAGTATTGGTAATAATGACTTATTTCCCCTTTAAAAAACAATAAGAAAAGGGAATAAATCTTTAGTGGTATATCTATTTTCTTACCCATTTATCACTAGAACCAAAACCTCATAAATGTGGTGACAGACACAAAGTAATTCTTATATTTCAGAAAAGGTCAATCAAAAATAGATATGGTAAAAATCCAGTCAATAAATAATCTTATAAGGCTAAACATTGCACTCATTCTTTTCAAGTCACTCATTAGTCATCTACAGCGCCCTCAATGACATTTTCAACATATTATTTCAAAGTCCTTTATTATTGAGAAGGGAAATATTTTTAACTTCTGAAGCTCTATCTATAGTCGAGGTCCGGTTCACCATAAATGAACAATTTCCCAGTGGACAAGAAATTGCTGTGACAGACACATTAATAATACCTCTGAACACCTACTACCCCATTTTGTGTTTTGAAGAGACTTACAGTTTTATGAAAAAATACTGAATGAACAAAAGGCAGAAGGAAAGAGGAGGTAGGAAATGTTATTTTGTGGCTAAATCTGGTTGAATTATTCATTATTAACATTTCATCTTATAAATTACTGTTTAAAATTACAATCCTTAGACCATGTTTTCAGTTTCAGTAGAAGGAGCTGCATCTTTCTATAACAGGCCATTCATTTAAGGGTAAAATTTCTGAAGATATTTAAATGACTTAGGTACCACATTGCATTTGAAAGACACTAGAATCCTTTCAGGCATTTTCTAAAATCCCTGGAAATTGCTTAGCTGCCCATGTAATTTTTTAATTACCTCCTCCCTCCTAGCCCCTGCACACACACACACCACTCCCCCACCCCCTGCGGCCCTGTCTCCAACAAACGTTAAGAAGTTCAACATAAGCATCTAATTTGGAAAATTTGTACCTTATGAGTGTTCTGTTCAAAGTGTTCCTTTTGTTCTTCTTTGGAATCATTCTCCCTGAATTTCTACAACTATTAAATGTATTGTAATAAATTGTTGAGATCTATGCTTTTTTATAATATAAGAATTTAAAAATCTTAATGCTGATAAACTTTTAAATTTAAGTCACAGAATCATATTTTCAAAAATGTCTCCATCTTTGAGTGGTCTGTCCCATTGAAAGATACTATTTGGCTGTAATATTATTCATAGGATGTATTTGATCTATTCACATTTTATCTATTCACACAGGAGATCTCCTTTTCAGCTATTTGACTGCAATTTTGCAGGGACTATAATGACAAATATCCAAGTAGAAATGATTAATAAATCACTTAGTTATGCAGTTTCAGAAAAATAATATTCTCAGTGTAGTAATAATAATAATAATAATAATAAAAGTAAAGAAACTTTTCAATTGGGAATACAGACGTTGCAAAATATGGGTAAATAATTTGTAAAATGCAGAATGAATTTGCTAATCATTGTAACAAATAAATAAAGGGAGAAGTACAGGGAATTCAGAGAAAATAATGCTCAAGGGCATGGAAAAATAATAAATGAATTTTTTTTTCTGAAGGAAAAAAAAAGAAAACAGGAATATATATAAAATAATGAACAATCAAAACAGCATAGATGAAAAAGCATCACTTGTTCCAGTTCTATGATACGAGAACAAATATATAATTAAATGGTGGAAGGCTTGAAGTACGCAGAAGGATATAGTTCCTCCTAAAATATAAGATTCATAGTTAAGTTAGCGAGGTAAAGAAACTGAAAACAGTAAAATGAAGACTGGACATGTAGTTCCCAGTACGGATCAGTGTGGTCCTTCTAAACCAAACAGTCTGGGTGAAAGAGATATCCTGACTCACGTCAGACTAGGACCATGTACATGAGGAGACTTTAGTCTAAACACAGCTACACAGAGTTACTTTACATTGGTGATGGATAGATAGTCCCGCTGCATGGGACTGCACTGTAAAGGAAGCTTGTATCTCACAGCTTCACAGGACTTGATTTTGCCATCTGTCTAGGGGAAGATAATCAAACTCAAATCAGGACAAAAAGAATTAACATTTATTGTGTTCTATTTCTCTTAGGAAACTGTATAAACCCTTGTTGTGCAATTAGAATCATAGAATACCTCGAGTTGGAAGGGACCCACAAGGATCATCAAGTCCAGTTCAACTCCTGGCTCCACACAGGACCACCCAAAAATCAGACCATGTGTCTGAGAGTGTTGCCCAAGCACTTCTTGAACTCTGGCAGGCTCAATGCCATAACCACTTCCTTGGGGAGCCTGGTCCAGTGCCCAACCACCCTCTCAGTAAAGAACCTTCTCCTTATAACCATCCTGAACCTCCTCTGTCACAGCCTCTTGCTGTTCCTTCGGGTCCTGTCAATGATCACCAGAGAGAGATGAGTGTCTGCCCCTCTGCTCCCCTCGTCAGGAAGCTGTAGGCCGCCATGAGGTCTCCCCTCAGTCTCCTCTTTTCTGGGCTGAACAAACCAAGTGACCCCAGCCACTCCACATACATCTTGCCCTCTGGACCCTTCACCATCTTTGTAGCCCTCCTTTGGACACTCTGTAATAGTTTTGTGTCCTTCTTATACTGTGGTGCCCAAAACTGCGCACAATACTCAAGGTGAGGCTACACCAGCACAGAACAGAGCAGGACTTCCCTCAAGCAGCTAGCAACGCTGTGCATGATGCACCCCAGGGTATGGTTGGCCCTCCTGGCTGCCAGGGCACCCTGTTGACTCCTGTTCAACTTGCCCTCGACAAAAAACCCCAGATCCCTTTCTGCAAGGCTGCTTTCTACCTTCTTGTCACCTAGTCTGTATGTGTGGCCAGGGTTGCCCCATCCCAGGTGCAGAATCTGGCACTTGCCCTAGTTAAACTTCATGTTGTTGGTGATTGCCCACCTACTCAAACTACTTTTGAGTCAGGATAACCAGTAGAAGAAGCTATAAACATGAAAAGACAAGTGGTAATACATAACATGTTATGCTGATGGCAGTATTTTGGAAATATTCCTATGACCTACATTTCTAATGAACAGCAACTAAAAAAGTTTTGTTTCTTGCTGACTTATATGTGGGAGAAAATTGCTTTTTATTTGTTGATCATTTTTCTCTCTCTACAAATGTTAATCTGAAAACTGGTATTCATACCATTGTACGCATTATACTTAGATGTTATTTTTCTGATTTTATCCAGTTGCACTCAGTGCAATAAAACTCTAAGAGACAAAACAGAAATAATTTCCAAAGCTTCCAACTATAACATGCATACCTGCACATTACTTAAAGGCATACAGAAGGTCAAAAAAAGAAGTTTAGTTTCAATACAAATCTTCTGTACATTGTTTAGCCATTATCTAGAGCTTTATAAAAGAACCATTAACATGTGCTGTCTGAAGTAGAGCAATAGAACCAATCTTTGTAAACTCAGTTTAGAGACAGGATAAAGGAAGTTTGGCACGATTGGCATGGAGGAACAGCAGCAACTGGACCTTACTATGTACATGTAGGATAAAAAATCATTTAGCTGTCAGCTCAGCCAAGGTAACCATCCACATACACCTGTTGAGTCCACTCCAGCTGTGGAGTAGATATCTTTCTCTGAAGTTTAGGGACATTACCACAGATAATTAATTCATTACTGTGAACTAACTTCACAACAGTTTAATTAAGATTGCAGATCAGCCTCAGGGCTGACTATTATTATGGCATAGATGATAATTTAAAAGTTGAATAGGACTGATCTGGACATGCTAAATTAGTCGCTTGGAATCAGTGTTTTCAGATCTATTAAAAAGAATCGTCTTTATCACAATATTTGAAAATCTTGCTTGATTTCCTGGCATCATGCATGGAGCAAAGGCTTTATATATATATGTTACTAGTGAACAGTCTTTGGAGAGAGACCTTGAACAGCTGAGAAGAGTAAATATAACTTGCACTGCTGAGTAACTAAACAGTGTACTAACAACTTAAAGAAATGCAGAAAGTGCAAGACAAAACCAAGATGGCTAGACACAGTGCCCAGTTAAGAGAACGTTACTTAATCTTCAGATTCTAAAGTTAAACTGCCAATGTATAAAGCACTAAATACATGAAAGAATGATTAAGCACGCTGATCTTAGAACATGGGTTTGAGTCGGCCAAAAATAGAAAGTAATTGGACTCAGAATGAAAATGACTCTTTCACTGTAACCATCACTAAGAGTGAATGAGCTTTTCCAGCAGTAGGGAAGCAGAGTAACAGTTATTCTCCAATCCCTGTACACACTGGAGAGTCTGAGTGGGAAGTGCCCTTTCCCACTATATGATTGAAAATAGCAGGTGATGAGACAAGGGTTTGCTGTGCAAGAGCAATAAAATACAAACTCACAGAGAAAGTGAGCTGTTCTGTTTCCACTTGTTCTGTTGTTTTCATTTGTTTCTGAAGCTTGATTACTTGGGTACAGCAAAGAAACAATTCCCATGAGATATTTTCTCATTTCAAGAACAGAAAGGAATAATATCAAGTGGTGCAAGGAAGCAAGGGTGGCTAAGACTGGGATAGTGAGGCTTAATGTTTCTTGGAACCTGATAGAATTAGGTCCTTTCTGAGGAAACTTACTCCGTGGTATTCAGAATCTATCTGTTGCTTTTAGTAAGAAAGGTTGCAATAGATTTATTTTATTTAAAGAAGTCTGTGGAATAAAAAAATGGCTTATTCTATTCTGCCTCCATTGTCATTCACAAATTTAGAAGCCAAATTCCAGTTATAGAAACTTTATTAATGGATACACCTCAGTAAGGATTAAAAACAAAACAAAACAAAAGCAAAACTACACCAAACCAAACCAAACCAAATCAAGCCTTCTTGGCTTTTAGGTCATACACTGAACTAGGTTGGCAGTCCGAATAAACAGTCCTTCCACTTGTACACAAAGCAGATATTACCTGCATATCACTAAGATAAAAGCTGAGCCCCACAGTGTTGTTTTATGAAGTTGCACCCTAGAGTAGATAAGCAAAGACTGTTCATGTCCTGGATGAATCTTTTCTACGAAAGAACTTTAAATTATTTTTTTTTCTCCCATTTTCTTCCCCTGCATGCACACAAGAAGTGATGAATCTGCACATTTATAACATCCATTAAATATTAGATAGCAATCCTAACATTGTTTAATTTGCCAGAAAAAGAACCCTACTTTTTACATTACTGGAAAATTAGGAACTTTACTTAATATTACCTAACCATATGTTAGGGAGTGTAAATGGTGAAGGAAATAAGTTGTTTAACATTAAAAAGTGAGTTATTTTTAACAAGCCAGTTTAGTAATATTTTGTTTATGCCTTTGTTTACATATTCATTAAAAATGTGATCATGCCAAGGAATAGAATTTAATTAGCTTAAGGTGTGATGAACATATGCATTTATAAGTTTTGACCTGTACTTGCATCTGCCTGAAAACTTGCAGGCATACAAGACTGGTCACATATCTGTGTACCTGCAGTACAAAAATCACTTTGTAGACTATTAAGCATCTGCCCTTAAAATTTCACAGTGATCACACTCCAAGGACATTCAGCCAATAATCTGTTTACAGAGCTTTGATCCTCTGCCTGATCAGGCTAGCTTCACTATTGATTCCTTATTATAATTTATTTAACATAAGAGCTGTTACATAAGGTTCAAGTTGCTTTTTGAGCTAACCGATTAGGGAAAAATGAATTTGAGATCACTTTGAAGCCACTCTAATTTTCCCAAAGAACCAAAATTTATGAGGTTTGGGGTCCTGGAGGAAAAGAGTAGAGTACAGTTCTTTAATTAATAGGATATTGGGGTAGAAAAGATATTCACTACTGAACAACTTTGATTTTTTCCTGGAACTGGAACATAAAATAAGTCCATTCTCTGCCTCTAGTAATGCACTTGACACTTAGCAGAATTTACCCCATGGCAGATTGAAAACCCCTCACACTAACACAGACTAAACTCCAGTTGTTCATTATTTTTAGCATAATGTCAGGACAAAACTACTTAATCAAATAAAGTTATGGAGAAAAGGACAAAACAGAGAAGCTGTGCTTAAAATCATAAAAAGAAAATTTGTTTATGGCAGGCCGAACCACATCCATTTCTATATGCCATTTTTAAACTAATTGGTCCTGATTAGACTTCACAAGCCTTTTGCACCTGAATGCATTCATGTACAATAATTTTTGATTTCTAACAAAGTAAATGAGGTCACAGCTGAAAACTTCACAAAAGAATTATAGGCAAAGTTATTACTAAAAAAATATTTGGAAATAAACACTTCATAAAAGGGCTTTCGGGTTTTTCAAAGCAGTTTGACTGGCTTAGATTTTGTTATTTCTTAGTAAAATATGTGTACAATATGTGTTTTAATAAGGAGCCTTATCTCCTGATTTCCACATTATTGGATCAAAAACACTCTGTGTCTCTACCATTTTGACTTGTGCTGTATGCAGTTGTGTTACAGCTGAGGATCCAGTCACTTAAGACAGATTCAGGAAGAAAAATATCTTAAAATGGAAATATTTCCAGTATTCAGTACCCTGATGCTTTACAAAACGGTAGAAAGCTTTTGTGTTCATACTCAAAACTCCAAATTAATCAGAGGGGACATGCATGGTGTTTTGTTATCGTGGTATAAAAGCTGTCGAAAACAGTCCTTGTTTAGTTGTAGTTTTAAGCACCATTATCATGAATAGGACATAATGTAGACATTAGGGGAAAAACAGAAATAAAAGTGAGCTTGAAAATCAACTGTATTTTTTAATATTCTCATCTCTTCACTGGTAATTTATGAGAAAAGTATAATTAGGTTAACTTTCTTCACCTTCCCTTAACAAGAGTAGGGATGTTCCACATTTGAACATACTTTTTTCTTTAATTCTGAAGCTTTAAAACATTTCTTCAATCTTTAAAAATAGTTTGACTTAACCAGTACATATAGAAGTTACAGTGGAATTATAATTATCACTGTCTGGGTTTTTCAAAAAAGGCCTGAGAGCTGTTGAAATGTCATTTAAAAGATAATGCAGGTTGGAACCACTGGATGCCATTTTTACCACTGAAAATCTCTCTGGAACAAACCTTGAATTTCAAGTGAAAAAAAAATATATCTTTAAGACAATATTTCTTAGTGTGGCCAGTTGTTTGCACTCTGCTCATTAAAAAGAAATATCTTAATTCTCCTTTGGTGCACCACCTGCCTTGACAGGCTTTTACAGTTTAGAACAATTAAACATAAGACATTAAATATTTCATTATATTATGTGGCATTCACAAGAGGGATTTTAAATCTAATGAAATTCTTCTTTTTTTTTCTCCAGGAAATAAGAATTATTTTGGCTTTGACCTGGTCTCCTAAGTTCATTCTCCTAAGGTACCAATTCAAGCTGATAACTGGAGTTCAGTTAATGTTGAAAACAGGCTGCCATGTGTTTTTTCTTTCTAAATTATTGCCCTCATTTCTGAACAGTTAGTTGTCTTTCTATGTCCCAAGTGCCCAACGGTTCATTCCTCCACTGTCATTTCATTTCTGCTGCGCTAATTTGTGAAGCCATTCGCCTGTTTCTGTATAAACTTTTTCTGTGTTGATGGTGGTTTTCCCTTCATAATTATCACAAAAAATTCCAAGTGTGGTCACCATGTTGAAGAAGGGCAATCCAACTACAGTGACTGTAACACCTGTACTATCTCAAAATAGGCACATAACTAACAGCCAGTATACAGAGAAAAGACTTGCCAAAGATTAAGAAAAATAAATGAAATTTTAAAGCATCTTGGCCTCTAAATATTGGTTCAAAATTTTGCAAAGGTATGTAAAATTTCTTGCCCAGTACCCTTAAAGATACCTGGTTTATCACAGAAAACTCTGTTTGAAAGCATGCCTGATCTGGGCAGTTTTCCTGAGGAATTTTGGTATATTTTATTTATATAGTGGATTTATGCAGGACTCGAGCTATTTTTGGAGAAAACCAAGAAAACTTTAATGTAAATGAAGATGCTGGGAGAAGGATATAATGTTGCCAAAGGTCTCCTTGAATTTTATATGCCAATCAGACACTCTATTGTACTGAATTTGTTGATGTATTAGTTCTGTCAGAACTTTCTAACCTGCTAACATTTCTCATGGGATTCATCATCTCCAAATCTAGCTTTTTCTGTTAAAGGAATACCTCATCCCATCAAAAAATTGTCTTATGGCATTGTTAAGGTTAATGGGAGTTTCAAGCATAACGCCCAAAAGGAGAGCTAAAAAAGGAGGGTTTTGTTTTGTTTTGTTTTGTTTTGTTTTTGTTTTTTTCCCCAATAAGTATGTCCCTCAATTTTTATTGAATTTTAATGATCCAGACAACAATACAAATTGTCCTGCAGAATTATTTTCATCTTTCATACTTTCTTGCACCTCATTTTAAAATTAAGCTGCCAGCGTTAATAAAGGTGATGATGATGTAGCCAAAAATTTTGGAAACAATGATATCTCTACTGCAATGGCTTGTACCAGAGAATGTAAACTGAAACAGAATACTGATGAAAATGCAATTCTCAACTGCTTCAGTTAGTTTCACCTAGGAACACCTTTTGCCTAGTGCCAATGAAAACAAGATAATAGAAGTCACAGGTTTTAAAGGCTAAATCTCTCCCAAATCAGACTAGATTCCTCACTACATTGCCAAGGTTGAGAGTGGTATTATGCTGTAATTCCATTAGTTAGCTAAAATCCTGTAAAAAAGAAAAGAAGAGATCAGATATTGCTCTTGGTAATGGGGAAGTCTAAGGTTTAAGTAACAGTCTGTTGAATAATGAGTCATAAATTCAGCAGCCTACATTTTAAAAAACGCTGAGGATAATAGCTTCAGAAATATGCTGGACATCAAATCTATTTTAGATGAGAACTAGGATCACTTTGCTCAAAGTAGATTTTTGGTTTGTTATCGGTGACACCAACTGTCACACAGTCTTCCTAAAAATTTAATTTAACTTTGAATGAAAACGCTATTAAAACCTATATTTAATTCATTAACAAATATTACACTTTAAAGCAAACTTTTAGTATAATTAGATATAGACTAGCAGGAAAATTTCTAATTGATCTTTAAGTATTAAGAATTATTGTGTTGTAATGCAGCTTTTGAACACTCTGCTTGGATTTATCAAAAAAATATAATGAGTGAAAATCCTATTCCTGCTGAAGCAAGTAGAAAAAAATCCAATCCACTATTATTGTGTTGGATTTAAGTTTTCTCACATAATAATAGGCATTGGAAGAGAGTTGAAGTATGAGTTATACATTTAACAATGACACAGACTAGATGACACTCAGTTATCTCATCTTTAGAAGCATAATTTAGGTGGCATTAAAAATATAGTTTCTAAAACTTCCCAATTTTACACAATATTATATAGCATTTTATTGACTAGAGGTATTTGAAGGGAAAATAAGGATCTGGTACATGATAGTGGTCTTTTGATCCAAGCACTTAGAGAAATATGATAATAATTTTAAATAATTTTAATTTCTGCTTATAAATGTGAACAAGCTTTGAGGGGAAGGACTGGTTAGACAGAGTACCCTTTGCTGCAGTCTGAGATAGAGTAGTAAGGGGAGGTACAGTGGCATGGGAAAGTGTGCTAATTTAACAGTTAGGCCTATCATCTTAAAAAAGTTTGAAGCATTTTTTTTTCCCTTCCTCTGCATCATCTATGAATATATGAAACACGCCCACAGCAGCAAAATCACTCCTACAGTTCATGTAAGCTGAATGGACAACCAGCACATCAAAGATTATCAAATCATATACAGAGTTTAAATCACCCTAGTCTTATCTCACATCACAAGAAAATTTTTCTGCATGCTCCAAACTGAATGTATCAAACCTGGGATAAATCTTTTATACATTTCTTCAGTATTAGTTTGAGCTGTCTTGATGAACATAACCATAAATATTATAGAAAGCATGCCTTAAAAAATGTAAAGCTCCAGTCAAGCTGATGCTGAAATACTTAAGTTATTCACCAGTAAATGTCTTCTAGAGAAGAGCAATGGCTGTACCTAGCCAGAAGAAGCAAATACCTAGAAGAAAATTCAGATGTATCTGGCATTTTGCAAAAGTAAACAGACATAATTTCTTGCTAATAAAGAAAGCTGAATTCCTGGTGTGCACAGCTTGGGACTTTTCAGGATCCCAAAAGCATGTGGAAGAGTTGAAATTTCTAAATATTTGACTTAGTTTAGAAGGTGAAATCTTCGCTTTTGCAAAGCCTGTGGTTTTTTGATTACAAAGAAGCTGGGTTTCCAGTAATGATGATCATTTTAACACCTGGCTGGTCTGTATGGAGAATAAGAGATGGCTAGGCTTCCAGGTACAGGGGATGTTCAGTACTGTTACCAGAAGCTTTTTCAGTGGTAATTTCATAGTAATCTTTTTTTTCAAACAGTAGCTATAGAGAAAATCAAGAGGGAAGGAAATTTATTTTTGCTTCTGATGTATTTAAAGAAAGATAAAAGGGTAAGTACATGTATTTGCTTTCCAAAAAGCCTTCTCTGTGCTATCAGTAATGTAGCCAACACAGACTGCAGGACTGAAGGCATGTGGAGAAAAATTATACTGAAATGTTTATAAACTTTTCCTGAAATTTTTGCTTTATTTTCAGGCTTCTGTATTTTCATTTTCCCTTCATTTGTCCAAGACCATTTGAGAAAATTTAAATGCTAAAAAAAAAGCAAAAATTCTTCCTCATCCACCCAGTGGAAGCCTCTCACCCAAACTCATAGAAACAGCTCGGTATTTAGAACTTCTATTTAAAAGGACTTCTGCATATATCTTCACTCTTAAATGATGTAGCCCCCTTTGTTGAAGGTGTTATATTTTTACTTATATAGAGCCTTTTGTCATGAAGCACATTCCTGTGAGGCAAGACTGAATAGAAACAGAACTAGAAAATGTTTAGGGGAAAATATTAAGCATGCTATTCACAAGGGTTGATAAGATTTAGGATTTGGCAGATACCTTTTATTTACATGAACGGATCCACTGACTTAAACTAGAAGCAATTGTGTTGAAAGCCTTGAAAATTAAACAATATAATTTGTTCCTCTGTATTGCAAAATGACCATGTGTGTTTAGCAAACTGCTCAGTTAACATTGTGAATAATGCTTTAAAAAGCATTTTTTTCTTAAAAAGATGCCAATATGAGTTTTGCTTTCATTTAATGTAGATACTTTTTATCTGATTTGACTTCAGCAAAGTAAAATAGATCATTAAAACTTTCATCTTGAGGGTTTGTTTTTCTTTTTTTAATAAAATTGTGGTTATCTTTTGCTT
>VXAL01009525.1:93658-106933 GCA_013399475.1 Chauna torquata | reverse complement strand
GAATAGAATAGAATAGAATAGAATAGAATAGAATAGAATAGAATAGAATAGAATAGAATAGAATAGAATAGAATAGTTAGAAGGGACCTTCATCTGGTCTAACTGCCTCACCTCTTCAGGGCTAAACAAAAGTTAAAGCATATTATTGAGGGCATTATCCAAAAGTCTCTTGAACACTGACAGGCATGGGAATAAATATACATAGAAGAACCACCTAAGACATCTAAGATTCTATAAAGGTCAACACCTAAGTCCTGGAAAACCAGCTTAGATGATTCTCCATTCAGATTGTTAGCTTATGTAAGTTTTTCTTATATTGTATGGAGAAACCTGAAAATCTCCTTGGGGGCTACAGACTCTATTAAGTGCTAGGATATCTAAAACTGAGGCACAGTAATGCCTGAGTCACTTGGTGCATTTAGTGGCTACATTTTAGACTTGTGAGTCACAACTGGGCAGTTATAAACCATGATTTTGAATTATGGTTTGTCATTGCTACATTTCATCATGCCTACCTGTTGTGGTAAAGACATCCAACTTGGTTCTTCCCAAGAGAAATCTGTAGTCAAAATACTGGAAAGCCCTTGTAAAGATGACTACGATGGTGTCACATGGGTATAATTTCCTCATCTTGTCTCTAAACAGAATAAAGGAACCTCTGCCTCTTTCAAGCAAGATCATGTCACTTGCTATAGTGTTTGTAAGCTCTTGACGGTAAATCTACATTGAATTCAAAGAACCTACGAAAGTACTGTCATCCACTGTGCTTTGGTGAAAAGTCTTTTTTGATTTGACTACTTGAAAATTGAGGTACAGAATACCTTCAAAAGGCCCATTGATTCCTTTGCCGATTCATTTTCTTTGAATACAGTATGGTTAAGGAATTTTCCAGATCGGACTTTTGGAACAAGAATAAACATAAAGTAAGGAATAACAACAAAATTAGTAACAGTGAATATGACAAATCAGTACAATATGTTAATAGCCTGTGAGTCCAGAGAAACATGCATTTGCTTGCAGAGTAAATACATTAATTCTCAGTCCAAACCCAGTCCAAATCCTTAAATTAAAACAGGTAAAATAGGAAGACAGCTGAATATTTACCTATAGATATTGCGGTCCGTGCAAATCTGTAAAAGGGAGAGTTGAATTCTCCAGAGTAAATTTGTACCAATGTAAATACCAGTTGGAAACTTGGTACTATTCAGAGAGCTGAAAACAACTTTGGGTGTGACTTCTACTTCAAAGGCAGTGTCTAACACCATGAATCTTATGAAAGAAAAATATCTCTGGTAAAGTTTCAGAAGAATATTGTATAATCAAGATGACATCATCCACATCAGTTAGGAACTGACAAGTCTGATTTGTCTAACTTGTTCAGCAGAGCTCCTTCTGAACTTTCCCCTTCAAATAACTACGAGTAACTTGAAAAAAAAAAAAATTTTTTCTGTGCAAATCCAGAAAATCTGTATCACTTCCACACTGTTCTTTGAACTCTTTCCATACACTTGCCAGTGAGCAATTATGCTATAAAAACCTGTGAAGGGTGATGACTCACCACTTTCAAATTTCAAGCACATAGTAAAATCTTCACCTCCTGCACAGTGAGGGTGGTTATGCTCCCTGCAGGCAAAACTACTTAAAAGAAACTCTCTGAGGATAAAGCAACCCCATCGGTGCAAAGATAGATAGCTCAGCTTACATATAAAATGCCTCACTTTATTTTGAGATGTCAGTAACATTTTTATCAGTTGTTACAGAGAAAAGAGTCTTCTACATATATACAACTTTTTGTTTATTTTAGTTTTATTTTTCCCTGATTCCATAAAAATCACCATCACTATACTATATATTCTGAATATTTATATGAGTTTACGTGATTAGTTTAGGAATTGTTTTTCTATCACTTTGATATTTTATGTTATACATCAAAATGGAAAACTTTGAAAATTATTTAAATTATCTAAATCTTCTGCCCCACAAATTCTCAGTACAGTTTTTGGAGTCTCTGTATAATAATTTGATATTCAATTCAGTACTGAGAATTCCACTGCAGACTGAGCACTTGAAAATCTGGCCACTTCATTTGACTCATAACTGAAAGCAGAGTTGTTTTAAAAATCTGGCCCTTGTGGGCCAAAATCTCAAAGTGTTTGCCCAATAATTACTCAAGAAAAAGTCCCTGTTATGCTGTGACTTGAATTTTAGAAAGATTACCACAGAAATATTGGAACTAGGAATCACTGAGATGAGTGCTTGATTTAATTATTTTCATTTGGTAGGAAGTATGTGAACTCGTTCAGGTTTACAGCAGGCTTGAAGTTTATGTATTTGGATAATTCAAACGCAGTTAACTCACCTGTCTCTAATTGATGCAACTAAAACAAAACAAGACAAAAAAGTCATCTGATTTTAAAAATAGCCTGTACTGGGCAAGGACAGGTGGTGCAAACATTCCTAGTGCTTTCATCAAAGCACTATGTAACATTGTCTTCATATAAAAGTAACCCCACATAAGAGAAAGAATTCCATCCAGCCTCATTCCTGAGAGTTTCACTTGTCCCATTTGGTACACCTGCAGCTGGTACATATCCCAGTTAGTACTTTTTTAACACATCATCTGATAAGGAAAGAAGTGGAGGGCAGGCATAGCTCAGCAAGCAGCTGCTGGCAGAAAATGAAAGCTTCCATGCAGTGTGAAACAAGGATTATATTGTGAGGTTGGCAGCTGATATTAAGTTTGAAAGCAAGAATGTGTTATTTTAAATAATGAATTCTAAGAGTTTGTGTTGATGTAGACAGTGAATCGTGGTCACATATAGTCAGGTCAGATTTTACACAGACTTAGATTAAAAAAGTGTAAGATAAGCAGGTTGTTTGTTTGTTTGTTAGTTTTTAATGCTCAAAGCAAAAGGAGGATCACTGTTAACATTATTTTATTTTAAGAAGACACTGCAGAATAGTATGGAATCCGCAGGTAGAAGATTTGCCTTATGTGAGAAAATGTTATATTGCATTTAGTGTTTAAGTGCTATTGCTATTAAACCATCATGGACTGAACTCAGACCATCTAGATTGTTTCAATTTGCCAGCTTCATGTCGTTAGATGCCCCAGAGAAAATGGTAACAGTTTGATCTACTTTTACCATATCACCCATTCAATTTATTTGTATTGATCTGTATAGTTAATCTGTTTTTCTTTTTTTTTTTTAACACATTATCTCTCAGCTTAAATTCAGAACATTAGAGAATAATTGAATTCAAATTAAGGTAAACCAAATTCTTAAATAATAATAGCACAGGCTATTTGAATCTACTTTCATAACAACAAATCCTTTTAAGGTCCCCAAAGCAAAATTAGTGCCATCTAGTATACGCAGGGGGCAGAAGGAGGGTAGAGACTAATTCAAAGTGAATTAATCTGCAGTTCATTAGCAAACACTAATGTTGCTTTTGGGAATGAGGAAATTAGCAGGATTATAATTATAAGCAACAAGTGTCTTCATAAACATCTAATTACTTGTCAGAGATGTACAATATACTATATAAGGCTATTAGGTACGGTTGCTGCATGTCAGAAATCAAGTCTTCAGTTGTGCAACAGATTGTGTTTATAATGTAACACTGTTTCTGAAAAGACATTACAGTGACCAACAGGATTTCAGAGGTGTCAGCAGGTCTGTCAAGTTGTAATAAGAAATGAATTGGGGCACAATTTCTTTCTTTATCTTTGTAGTTTAGGCATCCTAGCCTACAGCTGTAGCCACACACCACTATCAGTAGAGTCCCCTAGTAAGACAATAAACTAGCATTAGACACTGAGCAAAGATATCATGCATCAGGCCATCTGGGTTTGTGTGTGTCCACACATATGCAAGCAGTGAAGTGAAGGAAGAAGACAGACAAGCCCATTGCCAGTAAGTCACTTTCTTTAGTAGTAGTAAAGAGATTGACTGCCAGGGGAATCAACTTAGATATTGACTCCTATGAGGGCTTGTCAGGTTATACAGCAGACATCCCGCAAAAACCTTGAATAACAAACAAGCCTGGCAGGCAGAAATCATTGTGATGCCTGTGGTTGCTGTAGCCAGTCTCTTCTAGCAGGGTCACTTGACGGGATACTATAAGGAGCATGAAAGGGATTTAGGAGAACTATGTTGCCTAGAAACTGATCGAGCCTTTTTATGAGGGAAAAATTTCTACACTCAAAACTCTTCAAAGCCTTTTCTGTTCTAGTAAGTTACAGAATGTATTTCGGATTCTGATTCCAAAGAGTTTTGTGGGTGCTCCAGGATATCAGTTATTTGTAAAACTTTCTTGATAAAAATTTCATGAACGTAAAATCCATTGATTCCAGAAAGTCTTACATGAGAAGCTTGAAAGAATAACTGTTCAGCCTGGAAAAGAGGAGGCTGAGGGGAGATCTCATCGCGGTCTACAGCTTCCTCATGAGGGGGAGCGGAGGGGCAGGCGTCGATCCCTTCTCTCTGGTGACCAGCAATAGGACCCAAGGGAATGGAGTCAAGCTGCAACAGGGGACGTTCAGGTTGGATATCAGGAAAAGGTTCTTCACCGAGAGGGTGGTCGCGCATTGGAACATGCTCCCCAGGGATGTAGTCACAGCACCAAGCCTGTCAGAGTTTAAGAAGCGTTTAGACCGTGCTCTCAGTCACATGGTCTGAATTTTGGGGTAGACTTGTGGGGAGGCAGGAGTTGGACTCGATGATCCTTGTGGGTCCCTTCCAACTCGGAACATTCTATGATTCTATGATTTTTCATTTATGTTATGCGTGTTCTAAATTTGATTTTCACTTTCTGTCTTATTTTTATCATTTTTCAGTTTTAAAGTTCTTCATCAATGATTTGGCCATTTGCAAGGTGACGTGAATGACACAAATACACAGGGTAAAGTTTCTGTAGCTACAAAGAATTAGACCAATGACTGCTGTGTTTCTTCTAAATGTGCTTTTGACAAAATTCTCAGACAACAGCAAATATAAAATATCCTATTTTCAAAAACCATAGTAAGGTAAAGAACTACATACTGAAATGACTTCTAAAATGTAAATATTTACATATTCTTTTCTGCTTTTCTTTAGACTGTATCCATAGGGACCACAGAGAACTGGGGCGTAAAAAATAGCAGAGGTGAACTACCCTCTTCTGGCTTAGCTTCTAATGCTATTGAGCCAGTTCCTGAAGTATGTTCAGTCAAAGTTCCCTTGGACTTTAACACTATTTTACCTGACTAAGGGCTAAACAGGGACTACGAGCTTTCTGTTCCAGTGAATTTAGCTGAAGTGGGAAGTAGAGAGTGCTCAGGAGTGTTGAATTCTTTTTAAATGTAAATTACATAAGTAGATGTTACAAAAGGGAAATTAAGCCAATCACAGTGAAAAAGCCCTGTTTTTTCCAGTGTCAACCAAAATCATTTGCTTTACATGTGTATTCTATATTGAGTAAAGGGCATCTGCAGTGTTCTCATACATCTTACCCAAAACATGTAAGCTTCATATATAGTGAAGTTTGTACTGTTTCTCTTTTCTTCCATGGAAAAGAAATTGTCAGGTCTCATAAGTAGCATCTAGACTATAAAAAGCAAGCCACGTAAAGGCAGGAGACTTGTGCATTTCAATATAAATATATAGGTATAATAATATCTGCCAAGATATATTGTTAAATAACAGCATTTCATAAAATCTCTCTGCTTCTAAAGAACCTTGTGGTACAGTCAGGTTCAAAATTCATTAAGGGTGAGAAGTCCTGGAGTAAGCGTTCTTGTGGAGGTATTTTATTTTATTGCCATTTGTAACTGAATCACCTTAAGACTATCTGGATAATGTTATTTAAAGAAAGCTCACACCTTGTTTGTAGCTTTAATATACTTTACGTATCATCACTATTTCCCTCTGGATTAACCTTAACTGAGCCAGATACTAAGAATTTTGCAAGAGCTTTCAGTTCTTACAGATGCTTTCCTAAACCTTTATGCTAGAATATACAGCTCAATGTTGATTCCAGAAGTCATTCCTAAGCAATCAAAACCTGTTCCCTTCACAAAAATTTTCTGTCATAGCTCTCCCATATTTAGATTTTGAACAGTAGGATTTCTCTCTCTTTAGCTCAGCAAAATAGATTACTTTGTTGGCATATCTGGCTTGTGCATGACTGATAGAAAAATATGTCCTACAATTGGTAAATAACAGAAATTAGGTTCGTTTATAAGACTGACAAAACTGTCAAGTTCCAACTTAACTCTCAGGGTTGCTTGACAGATTCCATGGCAGATTTCCTCTTTTGTTGCCTGGAGTATTATTTTGATGAAACAAAACATTTCAGTACTTTAGAATCTAATTGTGTTTTTCATTCAGAAGAGAGAATGAATTATCTCAATAATAATTCACTTCAAAAATTAGAGAATATATTTAAATATCTGTTCTCTGATCCAGTGCATACCCACTTTTGCCCTTTGTCTGAAAATGAGGATAGCAAATTTCACAACCAATATGGATTCTCTGTTTGATATTAAATATGTAGATGATTGTGAAAATGGCAGTATATTAAAGCTTTTGAAAACTTTTCTTTTTCTTCATACCACATGATCTGCTAATGTGGCTTCAAATACAATTTTTTTTATTTTTTTTTTAATGTGGTAGACAAATCATGTCTACTATGGCCAATGTATTTAAAAAAAAAAAAAAGAGTATAAATTATGAATGTTATTGACAAGTTTTTAATATACAATTGAATATGCAAACGCATGCCTAGTTTGCACTTACTGTGATTGTGCATGAAATTTTGGTAATTGTTCATAAAAATGATACGAGGGAAAACCTGCATGTACACATTTTATGTCAACAGGCATGAAATCAGGCACAAGTTTTCACAGAAGACTGAAGAACACTTAAGTTTAAAAATTGGATGGTGGATTTTGATTTTGTTAATGATTTAATGTTTTGATTTCACATGAGCAAAAATGGTGTCTATGACTTGTTGCTATTCATTCACTGTTTCTATTATTATGATGTTAGATAATTACCAAAAGTAACTATTAAACAACTGATATGTGTTTTGCATGAAGGACCTGAAATATTTTATTGGCTGTTAATCATTTTGTTATAAAATAAATTGAAATTGAAAATTTCCTTTGTTGTTTAGAACACTCAATAATATGTTAGGCAAAAAACAATGGAAATTTTCCCAATGGCAAGTTTGGGGACATGAGGAAAACTTTCTGTGAAACCATTCAGGATGTTCAGAAAATAGCCTACATAAATTATAGCGTACAAGGAAAAGAGCAGAAATGATGACACACTTAGCAGCAAAAGTGGTTTGGATATGTTGTGCTGCTTACCAAGCTGTGTTAACGCTGCAGTAAGTATGATGAGCTAAAAGTGGCCGTTCCCATAACTGGGCTAAGAGGTTCCTTAAACAAAAAAGACAGCTATCATTCAAATTTCTGTAAATGCACCAAGTCATGGAAATGGAAATATCACTCTAGAACACAGGACATTTAAAAATCACCATTAGAATGGTGAAATTTTAGAGGCCACTGATTTTCTTTAAACCGTCTACACTCCTTACTTGTCAAATATGGTTGGAGAGGTGCTCCTGTTACCCACATTCACCAATAACCTCAGAGGAAAAGCCTTAGATATTTTTACAGGTACTTCAGCTGTGGTCTGTTTAACATCCATCATAACTAATTATTTCTGCCATGATCTCCAAAGTAAGACGAACCACTTTGACTCCAGGGTACTTCTGCTCTGTGACCGACTGAAACATGTTCACCTTTCCCAGTTTCTAGCATGTGCACAAAGTCCCTAAATATCATACTGCTCTAGACTTGTTCACTTTGAACAAGGGAGCACTGTAATGAGACAGAAAAAAACCAAAACGACTCAAACTAGAAAAGTAGAACATGTAGCACTCTTTGTATCAAGTAGGCTACTGTGGCTAATAACATTACTATTAGATACAGGTCACTTAGCCAGAGGAAATAAGGAACACTTTAATTCAGGCAGTCAGCTGAATCAGGCTGAAACTTTAGGGGAAAGAGAATTGCAAAGCTGGCTCCAAATTAGCTTCATTTTCCAACAGAATTTGAACTGCTTCATTTTAGCAGTAGCTTTAATAATCAGTATATGGATATGAAAATTAATTATACAGTTCTCTAATTTAAAATCTAAAGTTTATCTGTTTTTGCTTTGTTATTATTTTTGTTGGTTCTGATGACCAACCTGTGACAAAATATGTATGCCTAACTAAGCAACATTCAAGACATTGTTTGTGTGTGAAAACAACTTCAAAAACGCTATCATTTTCTTTTTCTCTAGAAACTGTGAACTTTTTTTTTCCCCCACTGTAAGATTCTAAGATTTCTAAACAATCAGAACTAAACTGTTCATCTTCAAACGATGTCAAACTGTATTTTTCCTAGGATCCTTAGCTCATGCTGAAGCCCAAGAAGCATCAGAACACTCTCTGGTTTCATTAACCAATACTTTGTGAACCATAAAGATGAATTGTTCTTTATTCCTCTCACATTGTAAAACAAAACTGCAATAGTTATGAACCTTAGGAGTTCTCCAGAGTCCTTCACTCTCTGATCATGGGTGTTAACCAGACCTGGCCTCTCATAAACCTTAAACAATTTGGATTCAGTGATCTTCATTTGACTTGCTCAATATAAAAGTTTGGGAGGAGATGTACTCACTAGAGTTTTTGATATGGTGACAGATCTTTGTAGAATATTATCTTGTAAAATAGATCATATTTACCAACTTGCATTGATGGCCAGGCTTCCCCTGAGGGAAAAGCCAAAACACTTCAGTAGTGTTTTGTTATACTCTCATTCCAGAAAATATCACCAAAATTAAATCATTCATAACAAAAGTATGAGTGAAGGGATATCTTACAGTGCAAATATATCATTTATATTCTTTCATTTTTTTAAAAATCATTTGTTAATTTTCAAATATCAAACATTTTTTTCCAATTTAATCATTTTCCAACATTTCATTTGATATTAATTAAGATACATTTCCTCTTAGCTTGTTTTATTTAAACCCCAAATCCAGCAGATTGAAAATAATGGCTTATACTGAATCAAATATTTACAATTTGAAGACAGTTATATGCACCTTCTTAAAATAGCCCATCTTCAATCACAGGTCTTCCTACTGTGTAGAAAGTGGTTTTGTACTGTGGTTTTATGAGGATTGGGTAGTTTATTTCTAAAGACTGTCAATTAGTTTAACATGTAGGAACTGTCTGCAACATTCACCAAAAAACTAGAAGCAAAGTCTTTTTTTTTTTTTTTCTTTTCTTTTGATTGCTCCTTTATTTTTCTGGAGTCTATCCCTGCCATCTTCCATCTGTTTTCCTATAGGTTACTCAGGAGCACAAGTTTTGGGAAGAATGCATGCAAGTTTTTTAGCCGCACACATTCACTTTGCTATCAAGCCTTTGCTTTCCTGTTAAGGAAATGCTCGCAATGGCCCCCCACAAAGAATTGATCTGGATAGGCCAGTACTTGTGCTCAGGTCACTGTGAGACTGTGATATCATGAATTTTTGATTCATTAATTGTTTAGGAAGATACTTTTCAGCAGTCTTGAATAAAAAGAACCATTTCAGGTTAGTATGGTTTCTAACAACCACAAACTTCTTGCTATACAAAAAAGACTGAAATCCTCATTTAACATTTGCTGTTTCAAAGGGTTTTTATTTGTTGGGATGGAGGAGAGGTGATCGATAATGCTTCTCTGAGAACTCAAATTTTATTTTGCAGTTTAGAATCTAGAGGAATTAATCACTTTGTCAGAACTTTCATTCTAGGGACATTTCAGTTGGGTATTCCAGTCTGCTTGAATGCTTGGTAGCTGTTGTTCAGATACATATTTTATTTGTTTTTGATTATTTATTTCTCAGATCTGAGAATCATACAGGTTTTTCTTAATTAAATTCAATATGTGTCCCTTCCCCTCCTGTTTTCTTTTCTGCAAGGAATTTACTAGTACTTTCTTACTGAGACCTTTTACTCTTCCAGGCTTTAGTTACTATTCTTTCTCTCAACTGAGCTGTTTCTGCTCAAGTTCATATCTTGAACAAGAGGACTGTGAGTTTCTTTGGTCCCACCTTCTTCATTTACTTACCTTGTTACAATTGTCTCTTGATTTACAATCCAAGATTTCAAACTAAAGAGTTCTACAAAATATTTTATGAAGAGCAGAGTCAGCTGTAAAATTCTATATCCCCAAATAAAACTTTTTTTTTTTTAAAAAAAAGCCCTTAGTATGTTAAACAAGACAGAAGTTAAAAAAGCTGCATTCCAAAATCTGAGTTAACACACATGGAGGTAGTAAGTATGGTGTTATTGTCATTGATATTTGCAGATTTTTCACACTGGCAGAAGACTGATTTCCTAGGATTTTCTTAAAATAATTTGACTACGCCGAGTAATTAAATAAAAAACTGAACTCTAAGCATGCAAACAATCCCATTATTCATCATCAGATGCATGAAAAATATAAAAAGTGTCTACTAAAAATTTTGTAAAAGCAAAGACAAGATTTCACTACATTTTTTAAAAGATTTTTTTTTTCATAATTATTGAAGTTCATTTCCAACATGCATGTCAAAAATTCACCTCAGGACAGAATGGAATCTTTGTTCTTTGGTTTGTTGCCTAACTACTGTAATTCATTTGTGCCCCACAATATATAACTGTTTCTTTACACTTCATACGGTCTGCTATTTTGATGCTGATGTAAGTCATCCAGCAAGTAAGGTATTTTAGTTGTGTTATATGTGGCTCCTTCAACATCAAAAGTCTCTAATAATTTAGATTGAAATACTAGTTTGCATATTGGTTAAAAATAATATCCTCCGCTGCAAATTAGTAGATGGACAAGTTGAACCCACACCCAGGCACTACGACTAAAGATGTTCAGAAGAAAAGAGTATCAAGTAATTATCACAGGAAGAAAACACTTCTCTGGGTCAGTTAACCTGTGATAACTAATCAACAATAACATGTGCTTCTACACGCTTTTTTACAATTAAAGATTTTACTTTAAAAAGGATACTGCACTTTGCAAAGCAGACTGTTGCTAGGAGCCCAGAATTAACCAAATACAACCAGCTTTCATAAAAGTCATATAAAAGAGGTTCAATTAGCACAAAATGAATGGAGGATAATCAAATAGTTTCAGCCCATGTAAATAGAAGAAGAAAGAAACAAGTAAAGTCACGTTTCACTTGAATGTTGGTGACAAAGAGTAAGCATTCTTTTGCAATGTGAATAATGGAGTGGAAAAATAATTGCATTTTCAACTCTGACGTATACAGGCGATAAAATTTTGGAACTAAAAAATGATACTTATCAAAGTTACTTTTAGTTTTCAAAATATCATTTAAAAAATTCTGGTTATTAAGCTTTCTGAAGCTGCATGTATATTGAGGTACATACAGTGTTTTTGCCCTCAGCGAGGAGAAGAACATTTACAGGAATAGTTACTAAGTTCCATTCTATTCAAATTGTCCTGTTTGCTTTTAGTTTTTGTTTAGTAAAACATCCATTTTAATGGCAAAGTCTATAATGGCAAAGTCTGTCTGAATAATTAAAAGTGTAATTAGTGCTTTCCTCTTTTTGTATTTTTGCTTCTATTCTAACTAACAATGCAATAAATCTAAAAATGATAGATTTGACTGTTCACCTGCCTTTTCCTCCTTTGCGTATTCTGTGGATGTTTTCTGAAGTGTAATTTTAAATTAACTTTTATTTGAAAGACTCTTTGAGAAATACATTTGGACCAAACTGCAGTGAGCATGAAGTACAAGGACAATTTAATATAATTATGCTGAAAATTAGAACACAAAAATTGTGTCTTCATTGAACAATTTTCTTCATAGAACAATTAAAATTGTGAATATATACTGCAGGCTTTGATTAGACACAATATATTTTCTTCTAGCTGGATGGGTGTACTAGTTTGTAGTCTTTTTCTATTGTGCACTGCTCATAGGTATTAATTAAATACAGTAGCATCCCACCTGGCATGCCTTTACTGCAGTCTTATCCTTGATAGAACATTAAGCCATTTTGGCTTTTGCAACTGTTTTGCATGTTGGTAGTGGAAATATTAAGCTGCACCATTCCTGACGTACTAGGGAGTATCAGTACTGAAATACTATGGAATTGTAATGATCTATATTCTTTCATAGTTTTAAATTTTGGGGCTTCCAGACCGTTATTAATTCTCAATGTTTTTCATCATGTGGCATTTCAGAATAACTAACAGACAAACTGACACCATCAAAGTGATATTACCAGAATTACAGCATGTGTACATAACAGTTGTAGAGGTATTTTTCTTTCACAAATTTGTCCAGTCACCTTTTAAACCCATGGAGCTGGTACTACAACAACCTGCAGTAAGGTATTCTACACCTTCTTTACCCCTGTGCAATGACCTTTTGTTTTGGAACTGTCCTTTTAACCTGAATTTCATGTTTTCTCCATGCTCTTGTACTGGGAGGATGTAACAAACAATAAATCCACATTAAGACTCTTTATGCAACTTTTTACTCTATAAAACTCTACCGTATTCTTTATCTGTTCATCTTTCTTTTATACTGTAAATTCCTGTTTAGATATCCCTTACACAGCAACATTGATATCCTTATCCATCTTTATATTTTTTTTCTTATTCTGCTTTGTTTCCTTTGAGACAGAGGGATCTGGACTGCCCACAGTACTCTAGAAGTGGCTGTAGAGACTGTATGCAGTGACATAAAACTTTCTTTATTTCTTTCTTAGCAAATTTGGAGTGATTTTTCAGTAAGTAAAGATTTTTCTTCATTAAATCTGAATAGTCAAGTTTGCTGCTAACATAACTGGTGCCAAATCCATTAAGACCACTACTAGAGAATTTGACTTCTCATTTCATATTCAAAAAACTAGAAAGAGGTAATGTTAAAAGGAAACAAAATGGCAGAGATATCCTCTGAATAAGTTTAGCATTCATATCAAACTAATTTCCACAATTTTATTTTATTAGTAACCCACAAGTTTTACAAGTGGGAGGACAAAATATATGAAGTAAATACTTTCTTTTTAAAAAAATCAAAGGTCAAAGTGTTCAAAAATGTGACTCAGTAGGCATTTTGATACTTAAAATTAGCATATTTTATTAATTAGTATTGAACAAGGGATTATTTTTTGATAATTTTACAGGTTTGTCTGTTCCTGACCTTTATGAGAATTTTTGAG
>VXAL01009525.1:66161-82762 GCA_013399475.1 Chauna torquata | reverse complement strand
CCCCCTGCTACAAATCTTTTGCCACGTAAACCCAATACAATTTTCCATGCTGATTTTGATTTAAGCTACTTAGCAACCACACATAATGTTTTTTTTTCCTGTCATATGCCATAAAGTCCAAAGATATTAGAAGGGTTACTGACAAGAGTATTTTACTATGTTTATTGCCATACTGAAGATAATCTCTTGCAAGTGTTATCAGTTAGCTAGAATGTCACATTATTCCCAAAAATATTTGAAAAAAGTGAGATGTCATGAAATACTGGCTTAGACAGTAGTTTGTGGAAGCATAAAGAAACATGATGTAATTCTGTTATGTGACAGCATCCTAAAGTTCTCTTTGAAACTGTATTTAAAGTTTGTCATATTCCTGCCCATCCTTCACCTTGTATTTTCTTTAGTGATGACCTGAGTTTTGGAATGAAAGGCATGCTGAACCCGAAACTCCAGGCTTGGTTATATTTTTTTTCAAACTCTAAAAAGTTTTTAAAGGGGAAATAGAAAGCCTCAAATGATATAAAAGCACATTATTTTATTTTTGTGTAGATGCCTCAAAATTATTTGACCTGAAATGTATTTATGATCATTACAAAATCTAAGCTCCCTTTCCCAAGTTGAAGAGAAAGCAACTTAGCTCAAAGATTTTGGACTCCAAGAGATGACAGGTAGGACAAATGTATTCAGTCCAGAGCAAATCCTGGGTAGAGTGTGCTATTTTAAAGCAATTAAGCCCTTTAAAAATCAGATTTAGCATATTGAGAATTTTCCTCAAGTGGTAAAATATCTGCACATTACTTAATGCTGTTGGCATGGAAAATCACCAGAACTTAACAAGAAATAGATTTATATCAAAACTCCAGAACAAGAACTCTAAATGTTTATATACCTCTTTGGAAACCACAGACTTTATTAGCTTACTGTGACCGAACTCTAAGAAAATTGCTTCCCTCCCTCATAGTGGAAAATAAATAGTAAAAAATATCAGAGACATCTTTGATCACTTGGAATTTGGAAAGAGCATTTGGAAACAGCTTTTGGAAACAGTAAGAAAAAAGCAAAGTCTAGATACTTTCTCTTGAGGTGTGGAAAGTGTTATGACATGATCAACTTCAATTTGCATTGTAGTGCAGTGCATTGTGCTAAAAGGATATCCTGTCTGAGTTTTTATCTGTCCATGTGTTGCTGTATCCCAAAACTCAGTTCAGAAGGGAAGCAGCATTTGAACATTAGACAAGTTGACTTATATAGAGAAGCAGAGAACTAAGGGGGCAAGGAGTTACAGAATGGTCATATGTAAATGAGAACACTTATCAAACTAATAATTAATTATTTATTGTAGTGGACATTATTACCAACTCCTTGGAACTGAAACTAGGAGCTCTATTAAAAACGCATCTGTGATAAGGGAAAGAAAAAATCTGAGAAAAAGTGATGATTCTTTCTTTAGGTAGCTATTTAAATTTGACTTGTTTGGGTTATTCGCATACCTAAATTTAGTACAAACCCATCTTTGTGGGATTTTCTTGTTAATGCTTGATAGTTCACCTCTGCTCTCAGGAAAAACAGACAGCAAAAAGAAGAAGAAAAGTTATAACTTATGAAATATTTATGCTAGTAGTAGAAGAAAATTATGTTTTGTCTTCCAAGAAATAGTACAGTTACACTTATTAAATTTCAGATAATGAAGGAACATATTACTTTTCTACATAGAGTTTGAAACACATCATCTTGGTTACTGCCTTGTTATTAAAAGGAGAAAAAATAGGAAAGCTTTATAGCAACACTGAAGCTTCCTAGAGAGAGAGCAGAGAACAATGTAGAAGAATCGAAGTTTCATTTAGTAATCATGTACTCAGTTTTTTTGAGGTGTTTGGTGATAGCAATATAAGCTTCTATTGAATATTTGCACTGTACATATAAGTCCATTCTAAATTATCTATGTATCTAACTTTTTGCGCTATTGAAAATCCAGCTTCGTTTCTCAAAATATATCAAATGTAAAATACAATGCACAAATGCACTGGAGAAGTTAGCTGACTTCTTTATACACTTATTAATACTTCCTATAAGTTCTGCCAAAAAGAATGCAGTATTCAAAACTAGGCTTGAAGTGGCTTCTGAGTGTTTAGCAAATAACAGCTGTATCACTTTTACCTTTTATATTAATGCAGTTGCTCTTCTTCAGCATTGATACTGACACCTACCTTACTTCTTGAGCTGCATGGAAAAGCTTTTGAAGTCCAAGTTTAAAAATGATCCCTATTTTTTCTGAACTTTAACTTAGTGACATACAGTACATTAAGTTATTTGAATATCATGATGAAAAAAGGCAAATTTCCTAACACAAAGTCAACTTCTGGCAAAAGATGTAGTAGAAATTTACAGCACAAAATAAAATAAATAGTTGATATATATAATAATAACATGATTATGAACAGATATATGAACAGAATAAAATAGCTTTTAATTTCTTCTCACTTTTTCTTCCCTCAGGGAATAATTATACTGTCCCACCAACACAATTAGCACACTAGCTACTATACTGTGTCCCAGCTTCTGAAAAAAAACCACAATTTTTTAACTGGTTCTAAGAACAAATTATTTTTCTTGTGTGTGTGAACTCCTAGGGGAAAAACAAACAACTGCATTTGCGTGCAACTTTTAACACAAATGTTTAGGGGAGAGCTCAATGCGTGATTTCACAGCTTTATAAATGTATACATAAAGTTCAGCTCATGAAAGATGAAGGAAAAATAATTCAAAAGTATTTGTGTCTATTGCTGCAGTCAAGTGCTAGAAG
This sequence comes from Chauna torquata, assembly GCA_013399475.1. Classification (NCBI taxonomy): domain Eukaryota; kingdom Metazoa; phylum Chordata; class Aves; order Anseriformes; family Anhimidae; genus Chauna; species Chauna torquata. Next base: position 79,962 of record VXAL01009525.1, on the reverse strand, counting down.
TCGGGACAGCTTAATTTAGATAAGTAGGAAGCTGCCTACTAAATACAAGCGAAATATCCAGCCTGTGTTCATGACTCTGCTCTATGGAGCCCAGAACCATCATTTTAGCCCATATGGCTGTGGGGAAGAAGAGCAGCTGCAGTTCTCCCTGAAAAGGATGGTTGTGATGGTTGTAGCAGTAGGTGACTGTATATGATTGTGTGTCTGTGTATGTGTGAGAAAGGAAGGGAAGAAAAAGAACTAGGATTGTTTTTGCTCACCATCTTTTTTTTTTTTTTTTCCCAGTAACAACATTTTTTCTGAAAGTCATGTACATTCAGCATTGATGGGAGTCAGAGACAGAGGATGAGTAAGTATATGCAGGAAGCCAGGCTGCAACCATCCATAAATGGTATTAGGAACATATTCATTTTCAGTATTTTGAGCCAGGAAGGGAAAAGACACATGTAGGAATACTTCTGGCTCTTCCACAAGACAGAATTAATTTTGTCATTATCTTTGGGACAATAAATTCAATTTTGCTTACACTAAGAAGCTTTGAGTTGTGTATGCTACAACTTCACCAAAAATTTTGTGGTTTTTTTTTGGAGAAAATGCCCTTCTGTGACACGAGTCCTAGATTCTTCTCCTAGCTCTAGGTAGAGCTTCTCATTAAATAATAAATAACTTAGCACATTCACAGTTTCAGAAGTGACTCGTGTCTTGATCTGACTCTGCCAAAATCCAGGCAAAAAAATGCAATAGGAGCAATAAGACACCAGGGCCACTCAGGCTGGAAACTGAATGAAGATCTGTTTGGGATAAACCTTTTAAAATGGAAACAGATTTGGGGAAATATGATATCTTCCAAAGAATTTTCTGATTTTACAAAAGATACTTTCTATTAAAAATAGTTTATTCAGAATGTTATGATCTGCTTCATGTGAGTTAGTCTCATAACAGTACAGACAATTGTGAAACTGTGTTCTCAAGGAATTTCTTTCCTTGCAGTTTCCTATTTCTAGACCAAATGAGATTGAATTTTATGATTTTACAAAAGCTGCTCTCTATTAAACAGATTTTATTCAGAAATTCATGACCTGCTTTATGTGAATTCTTTTAGCAATTCACATACTATTCTTATAGCAGTTCAGATGACTGTGAAACTGCCTTGTCAAGAAATTTCTATTCCTGCAGTTTCTTATTTCTTGACCAAATAAGATTTAAAAAAAAAAAAAAATCACTTTTGATTTGCTACTGCAAGCAATCGAAAATTTTGTAGATAGCATGTCACTGATCACACAAGGTTATCTCATAACTGTGATAAATGTGTTCTTTGCATTCGTTTCTGTCTTTAGAGCAGTCAGTAAGCATAGCGAATCTAAGATCTTTAAACAGGAGAGGGATTCAGTGCATGGTACCATAGATAGTACATCAAATTCAGATACCTATAATGAAGAAATCAATCATAATCCATTTTTTTAATATGGATCAAACTCATTTTCAGTTAAAATAACAAAATTTACAGCTGTTTGACAGCATTGAGCTCATGCAAATAGGAAAGTATGACTGTTTTTACATACTTTCTGAAGAAAATATAGCATTGGCCTTAATATTATATACTTTGGTTTAACTCTTGGGGAACAGATTCTCAGCTAATATAAACCACCATAATTATGTTAGGAAGTTTGACATGTTATACCATTTGAGACTCTGCTTTGAATACGATATTCATTTGCACTTAATATCAGTTATTTTTTCTTTTCTCTTTTCTCTTTTCTTTTTTGAATATGAGAATTTTTTGATAATTACAGAATTTAAAAAAAAAAAAAAAAGCTTACTTTCCAAGCTTTTGTGTTGTGTTTATGTGGCAAAGGATTTATAGCAGGGGGACCACAGGGGGGGTCTCTGTGAGAAGAGCCCAGAAGCTGCCCCTTGTCTGATAAGAGCCAGCTCCAGCCGGATCCAAAAGGGACCCACTGCTGGCCAGAGCTGAGCCACTGAGCGACGCTGGTTGTGTGTCTGGGAGAGCAGATTTAAGAAAGGGAAAAAACTGCTGTGCAACAGCAGCTGGGAGTGAGAGGAGTGAGGAACAGTCCTGCAGACACCAAGGTCAGTGAAGAAGGAGGGGGAGGAGGTGCTCCAGGCACCGGAGCAGAAGTTCCCCTGCGGCCCGTGGTGAGGACCTTGGTGGAGCAGGCTGTCCCCCTGCAGCCCATGGGGTACCACATGGAGCAGATCTCCACGCTGCAGCACATGGAGGAGCCCACAGTGGAGCAGGTGGATGTGGCCTGAAGGAGGCTGCAGCCCATGGAGAGCCCCCGCAGGAGCAGGCTCCGGGCCAGAGCTGCAGCCCGTGGAGAGGAGCCCACGCAGGAGCAGGTGATCCAGTAGGAGCTGCCACCCGTGGGGGACCCATGCTGGAGCAGTTTGCTCCAGAAGAATGGACCCTGTGGTATGGACCCATATTGGAGCAGCTCTTGAAGAGCTGCAGCCTGTGGGAAGCCCACGCAGGACGCGTTTGGGAAGGATGGCATCCCGTGGGATGGACCCCAAGCTGGAGCAGGGGCAGAGAGTGACCATGAAGGAGTGGCAGAGACGAAGCGATATGGGCTGACCACAGCCCCCATTCCCCGTTCCCCTGTGCTGCTCGGGGGGAGGAGGTAGAAGAGGGAGGATGGGGGGAAGGTGTTTTTAGTTTGCTTTTAGTTTCTCACTGCCCTAGTTCGCTAGTGATAGTAATAAATTATATTAATCTCCCTATGTTGAGTCTGTTTTGCCCATGATGGTAATTGGTGATCAACCTCCTTGTCCTTATCTCAACGCTTGAGCCCTTGTCCATCGTATTTTCTCCCCCTGTTCCTTTGAGGAGGGGGAGTGAGACAGTGGTTGTGGTGGAGTTTGGTGATTCAGCAGGGTAAAACCACCACAGCTTTACAAAGACAACTGACACCTAGTATGATGTACACAGTATATGATACCGATCATGTCAATGGGTTTATTTTCTTTGATTTTACACTATAGCTCTAGGCATCTGCTGTAACAGATAGAAGAAGCTTTTGATAACTCACTAAAGCTATCATGGCACCCAAGAACTTGAAAAAAGTGCTAACAGGTTTTGTAAAAACAAAAAGAGGGGAGGAAAGGAAAAGCAAAAGAGGAACACAAGGCTAGCTTGTGCCACAGCAAAACAGAAAGCTAGGCCTGCAACACTATCTTCAGTTGTGAGGAGATCACTGTTGTATACTGTCCAGGACTCTTACTCTTGTCACATGAAGTATTATATAGCAGTAGGGAATGCTCAAACCAATTGCTAATTGGATTGATAAGACCACTTTATCAGCATCCTCTTGTCTTTCCAAAATAAGCTTTGCTATTACTGCATATAAACCAGGTGTTGTCAAAACAGCTGTAAATTCTGGTAGTGTAATTGAAAATGATTTTGATTCACCTTAGGAAATGGGATTGTGATTGATTTCTTTTGTTGGGTATCTAAATTTGATACACTGGCTGTAGTACAAAGCTCTGACTCCCCTCACTATTTAAAGAATGTAGTTTCATGGTGCTTATTGCTCTAAAGAGAGAAACAATTGAAAAGCACTCATTTATCATCCTTACAGTGCAACTTTTTCTGATTCAGCAACGTGTTAACCACAAAATGTGTGTGTTTGTAGAGAAATACTACACTACGCACTTTAAAGGAGTAAAAGCTAGTGAGGACAAAAAGGACAAACCAAAAATCAATAGATTAAAATGTTATTGTTAAAACAATGGGTTAGACTTGGAATTTCCACACTCCCAGGGGAGAGGGCAGAAGGAAATGGTAAGACTTTCCTTCCACTGATCCACATCTACCTATGGCTACATTGAAATGACATAGTCTGTCAGCAAGTTCATTTACTCTTTACTTTTACTTGTTCTGAATATTCCTGCAAGTAGCAGGGAAATAGTTTGTTCTGGATGCTCTAAAGTCTACGATAAGATTCACATTTATTTTACTGGGTGCACAATTTGGTGAGAGGTAGATCATATTTAAGAAACTTTGTCTTCCAAGTTCATATTTACATGAAGAAGAGTCATGATTCTGTCGGGCAGAAAAATTCAGTTTGCTGACAGATTTGCATTTAATAGATTACCTTAATGTAAACTGCACCACTAGACTCAGCATACGTGAAAAATACTGCTTTGCAACCACCACTGACAGTTGTGAGGGGACACAGGGGACGCAAGGATGTCTGTTCCAGAGGCTCTGCAAACTACATGTAAAAAAACACACAACTGGGAGTAGCTTGGCTTGAATTTTATTTATTTGTTTATTTTTTTGGGGGGGGGGGGGTGAGGATGGAAAGGTTCTGAAGAGTTTCTTAGTACAGCTGTCACTACTGTCAGTATTACTTGAGCCACCACTGTGATAACTTGAACTCCCACCACCACTGCATGATTCACTATGCTATTTGATCCTAGGAAACCCTGATGCTGTGCTGTGACTTCAAAGCTGCTGCTGTAGCTGCACATGTGGAAGGTTATCGTCTACTGTAGCTAACATTAAAGTACTGAAAGTCATTAACCGTTCTGTGACAGACCAAGTTGCTATTTCTTGGAACTACATCCTGAATCAATGTACTTTTAATCTCCTACATAAGCCCAGTATACACGCTGGTCCTGATCTCACTATTTGGGTCTAAACTTTCAGTTTGATATTCATTACTGGAGGTTCCATTTTGTTATAATTCTGGTTTATTTTCTAGAGTCTCCAAACTAGTCCTTCTTGATCATACATTAGCAATGAAATGCAAGACTAACACCACCCCTACCCAAACACTAGATATTCCTAGCACCTTTGATACACCTCATCTGCAACAATTCGCATTAAGACGTGGAGATTAGAAAATATTTCTAAAAATAGTCCTTTAAAGAAAAAAAAAAAACCAAGCACAAAGACATATAAATATCTATGTGCAAGTATGTACTTGTGCATATGTGACTTTTTTCACACTTCCTCCTCTGATTCTTTTATATTATGGCAACGGCAAAGAGCATTTGTTTTAGGGCCAAGGACATGTCTTCTCAAAGGTGCGTATGCAATATGAATGTCAAGTATGTCAAAATACTGGAATACCTCATCATGTAATAGGCATAATTCTAGCCAGAAGAGAGGGCTACTGTCAAGTTGGTCATGTAACTATCATATATATAGTCATATCATTCATAAACAAACATATTATATTACCAGATTTTTTTTCCTTTATATATTTACAACATCTCCTCACAGAGAAGCTCTAAAATCATCAAAAATTGCACTCTGGTTCATGGAAGTCAAAAAAGTGTTAGGAGTTCTGCTGGTGCAATTACTTCAGAGCTCAGTAATGTATCAGAGACATATATCCTAAATAGTGTGGATGATGCAGCTGCCGGATCAGAAGATTGTGCTGGAGTTACAGGACTGTGCTGGCATTGTGCTAAATATTGCAAGAGTCATTAGCCATTAGACGTGTTAATTCAACAGTTGCATGTGCCCTGTATGCATCACTTGAATGAGTCTCTAACTGAAGGGGAAGAAAACAGAGATGTAGTCAAAGAAAAATAAGAAAATAAGAAAAATAAGAAGATAATCCACAGATAGAACTGCTACTGAATATCAAAGAAAAAGACATAATAAAGGTATAGTCAATGTTTAAGATCATATCCCAGGTTTTATGTACTCCCAGCAGGATCATGTTACCATAGCTATTTACATTTGTCTGTTTAGGGATGAAAAGTCATTTAGTAATTTGGATTTTATGCCAGGTACAAGATATTGAGGAAGAAAAATAACTACTGCAGATTTTTCTTCTCTAAAAAAATGAGACAAGCATTGTTGTATCCAGAAAACTTTCTTGGCGTTAACAAAATAACAAACACGGCATGAGTTAACATGAAGTTATCAGAAGGTGGAGGCTGATCGGGATGCCCCAGGGTTCCAAAGCTGTGGGATATAGGGCAATCATTTCTCATTTCTGTCTGAATTTCAAACAGTTATTGCAATGGCTTATAAAATTTTGCATACATAAAGTTACCAAATTGTGAGACAAATACATTCAGGAGAAGAGTAGCTTAGAACTTTCTGAAAGTCATTTTCTGTTTCCTAAATCCCAAACAAGATACCACACTTTGAGCATTTTTGTAAAACCAAATTTACAGAAACTTTCATTTACACAATGACTTTGAGTTTCTAGTATCTTTTCTGTCTTCTTCATTTCAGTACATCTTCATCAATCTTTTATCTAATTTTTCAATATTTTATTCTCAATGCATGTTCTCATGCAAAACTTCTGTTTTTGCAATATTACTTTTTGTTCAAAAATAATTTTTCTCTCTCTGTCTCTCTCTCTCTCTCTTTCTCTTTCTCTTTCTCTTATTCTTTGTTTCTCCTTCTTTCTTTCTCTTCTTCTCTTTCTGACTCTTTTTCTTTTTCTCTTCAAAATAGCTTTCATCTATGTCTTTTCCCTTCTTTTTAGATTTATTGTTCCACTTGAAAAAGTTTCCTGTCCACTTAATCCTGTAAGTCTTCCTACCTTTCTATTTCCCCTCTATTTTTTAGTCCCTCTCTCATTTTTCTTTCTTTCTTTTTATACTTTCCATCTTTTTATCTTTTCATCTCTTCATTTCTCTTTTTTTCTTCTAAACAATCCCTCATTTTTATCTCTTTTTAAAGTCATTCACAGGTTTCATTCTTCTCTCATTTGCTAACAAGTTCTCTTTTCTTTGTGAGGAGCCACACCAAAGCAGAATATAGCTAATTTTCTGTTCTTTGGGGAAACTTGTATTGGATTTCCACTAGAAACCTCTACCAAAAGCAACATTGAAGTAGTAGAGTGGTTGAGGAATTGTTGGTTGAGGAATGCATGTTTTTCACATGTAAAGTAAAGGAACTCATTTCTGTGTGGGAAGACAAGGAGATAGGACAAACCTTAGAGAAAGGAAAACTCCCAAAACTGTAGGAGAAGGAGGTACTCCATTGAGATGGACAAAATAAGAGTTTCATAAGATTCTGACCACAGGAATTTAAAATACTTGAAATTTCATTTAAGACGTGAAAATTCATTGTTGTGTTTTAAGTTAGACAAGAAAAACAAAACAACAACAACAAAACATTACCTAATAATCATAAATCATATTGTCCATATACTATACATATAGTATATATACTGTATACATGTAGACATATTTATTGATTCTTGATTAACTATCATGATATGTACTAAGGAGTTAAACAGAGGATTTCATCCAATGATTTCTGAAATCAATTATATTTATGAATTCACTTTAGAATTTGGACTTTAATCACAAATACTGATATATGATCTAAGAACATTTTTCGTGGATATTGGGGGATAAGTTACTTAAAACAAACAAACACACAAACGAAAAAGAACACCTAAGTAGTTTAATTTTATTTGATCTGAGATGAGTTAGAAGTTTTAATGTAGTTCTAAGGAAACATTTAATACTATTTTCAACATAAACATGTCAGAATATTTTAAAACATACATCAAGGTAGAAACACAAAGCTTAGAAGACCCCTGAAATGGTCAAACTAACAGGCAGGGAGGAATATGATTTCTGGAGTTAAGTCTGTGCTTCTGTATAACTTGAAAGTGTTCTTTCTGCAGTTACAGAAAAAAATAACTGTGATAATTTGGGATTTAGTATTAACTCTAAATCAGTGTTAAGCACTGTAACACTAATGTTGGAAAAAGCCAACATTATTTACCAAAGTGAAGCAGACAATTTGAACATTCCTATGGATCTAGTAGCCACTAAGGTATTTCAGCAAAACACACATTCTTGTCAATATAGATAAACTCTTTCTGTGATTCCAAGAGCACTGAAGTCAACAAGGATTTCACAAAGAGACTAAAAGATGTAAAAGTTTCTCTTTCCCTTGGCTTCCTTGTAAAAATGGTGTGAAAACAATCCTGTTCTCTCTCAGACTGCCTAGGTGGTCAGTCACAATTAGTCTTTGAAATGTGGACAGGTGAAGGTACAAGGCATCACTGATCCATGGAGAGAAGTTATACCTGAGGAGCCATAGTCCTCAGAGCTACTTACATGTGTTTACTGAGAGATGCTCATTCAGCACACTGTCCATTACAGGGACATAAACTCTTCCTGTGGTGCTCTAGTTGAGTTTAGCAGGCAAGGGGTCACTGGGAGACAGACACTTTAGTCTTCTAGTTGTCTTTAGTTCTCCTCTTTCTTACTTCTCTGTGCTGCCACTACAGAAAAAAAAAAAAAAAAGTTCAGGAGTTTCATCTTTCTTTTCTAAGAGTTAGTTACTGTCTTGCACTGAAATTAGTATATCCCTAGAATACTACCTGTGCAGAACTCAGATAAAATATTTATCTCATCAGATGTGATCTAGACACCTTCCATTCCCTAGTTTGCCTTACTCAAAAGGTTTCAAGAGGCAGTTAGGGAGCACTGATGAGCTGTTCTCTTCTTTCAACAGTTAAATCCTGACTTTTCTCTCAAGTTAGGAGATTAAATCAAAACACAGCTTGAAGAAATGAGGGAGTTACAGCATGGTTCTTTCAGATCAAATTGGTGAAGTCCTCCTTCAAAAATTAATTAAAGAATAACCCTAGAATACAATTACACCAGATTGCACTTCCAACGATTCAGTTTTTATATGCTGTAGGGTAATTAAAAAGGCTATCATATGAAGTTTCCCAAGAGCTGAAAATTGTTTTCATGTTCAGATAAGGAAGAAGTGGTCTAAACAATCTATTACATTTCAAAATACACATCCAAAAAGAGGTGAGACTAACAACAGAATGAAGCAGAAAAAAAGTCCTGAAAGCAAGATATATAGAGATTTTTGTGTTTGACCATCCATGAGATGTCCTCCAGTGTCCTTCACCTCCATCTTTTGAAGATAAAAAACAAAACAAAACAAAACAAAACAGCATCAGACTTTTAGTCTAAAGACCCTTTATTCACAGAGTTGCTTACAGCAAGAATCCTCTTATATCCACAGCTTAGACGCTATTCTCAAGAATTGAAATCCTGAGCCCAGCTTTGCCTTAGGAAAATAGTTCAACAGCTTCATGTTAATATAAGGAAATCATTCCCACCTAGCTCTCATCTTTTCCTAGCATCACTACTGAGATTTTTTTCTCCCAGTTTGCTTTTCCTACAGCTTCTGTAAAGATTCTCTAAGACTGACCAACCTGTCAATTGCCTACCTTTTGCCTAGCAAGGGAAAAGCATTATTAGAAAATAAATAATCCTACTGGTAGACACCAAGAAGACAAGATCAGGAGCAGTGCTGCTGACTGCTCAGATCTACTGAAGAGACTGCCTGTGCTCTGGGGAGGGTAAGCTCTACAGCCTTTTCTCATAAAGAGACCACTCGTGAAGCCAGCCAACAGATAATTGAAGTCCATGTCCAGACTATGATTCTACCCATATGATATTTAGTTTATAAATAAATATAATAAATAAATAAATGGATCCTGTACAGTATAATTCACTGCACACTAAGTTCCTGTAGATAGAAGTGGGAGACATACTCTGCTAAATTCTTCTCTCTCTGTTGCTCTTTCTGCAAATCAGTATAATATTTGACATCCATGTCAATGAGAAAGTTCAGATTTGACTGCCAGATTTTCTATTTACTTTTATATCTTACAGGCTTATATAAAATATTCAAGTTTAGTTTTTTTTTTAAAAATTATTTGTCTGTACATTTTAAATATCAGTGCAGAATTTCCATAACAGATATGATGAAGTAATTTACAGGATGAGTACAATATAGTTCAAATATAGAGCAGATGTAAGATTGTTTTTTCCTATTTTTGTGCCCATGCTGCTTCCCAAACCCATCTAGAGAAATTATCTTTACAAAGAATAAGCTAGTAGACGTCTAAATTTCCATATTTACACAAATTCTGTGTCTCTTTAAGGCAGAATTTGCCAAGTCTACAGGTTTATAATGTTTTTGTGATAAAGATTTAATCCATAGGCTAGCTCAAGAAAAAAAAAAAAAAATTATCCTCTTTTATTCACTTGCTAAAGCTTAGATGATATTCCTCCCCCCCCCCCAAAAAAATCAATGCACATCTATTGTGTTTACATATACATATATATATCATGAACAATTTAAAATCAGTTATAGGTAGCCTTCATAATCTGGTCTGATACAGACTGAGTGGATTAGGAGATGAATATGTTTGTAACTCTGAAGATGTTTAGAATCTTATTCAAAAGAGAGTATCCATTGCATATACAATGATTTGAATGAAACATTAAAACTATACATGACAGTTATGACAAAAATGACTTTTGTAAAGAAAAAAATCTATTTTTCTCATTTTTTGTCTAAAATTTAACAGACCATAGTGTGAAGAAAACTTATCTGTATCTGATGTAAACAGATATTGTATGAATGTGAAAGCATTGAATGAAAACAATCCGTCAAAAACTTGCACAACTGCACACTTTTCATTTTACTGCAAAACCACCACTGTCAATACCTCAACTGACTGCTTTAGTTATACATTTTGAGCACCTTGTAGTTTCTTTTCATCAAGTAGTAATTCTTTTAAAGGCAGATGATTTTAACACTTTGGATTTTAACAGCTTTGGATCTCCTCAGCACTCAGATGACATGTATGTGAAAAGTCTGCATCTGCTTAAGGGGAGACTGGGCACATTCACTGAAGAGGAGATTGCTGAGGGTCATAAACTATTTGTAGTGGTTTTACCCTGCTGGGCTACTGAACTCCATCACAACCGCTCTCTCACTCCGCCTTCTCAAAGGAAGAGAGGGAGATAATACAATGGAAAAGGGCTCAAGGGTTGAGATAAGGACAAGAAGGTTGCTCACCAATTACCGTCACAGGTAAAACAGACTCAACATAGGGAGATTAACATAATTTATAACCTATCTCTAGAGAACTAGGGGAGCGAGAAACTAAAAGCAAATTAAAAACATCTTCCCCTCCATCCACCCTCTTCTACCTCCTCCCCCTGAGCAGCACAGAGGAATGGGGAATGGGGGCTGTGGCCAGTCCATATAGCTTCGTCTCCACCGCTCCTTGTTGGGCTGCAGCGTGCGGCTGCAGGCTTGAGCCTGCAGACCGCCCACTTAGCAGGCTCTTTTTGGAATGCACTGGGTTTACGTGGTAAGGGTTTGGTAGCAGGGGGGAACCAGGGGTGGCTTTTGTGTGAAGATTCCAGAAGCTGCCCCATGTCAGATAAGAGCCAGTTCCAGCTGGCTCCATAAGGGACCGATATGTACAGATATGACTCCATTATCTTTTCAGTGTTTTATCTTATCTTCCCAGTCACCTGCTTATGGGGGAATACCTCTGTTCTCATTTTAGTGAGACAGTCTTATATGTGATCTCTAACCTCAAGTCCAAGCCTGGCATAAATCCTAAACCTGTACAGCGTCCCAACAATGTGTACAAATGGTTTGAGCATGGTCTTGAGTACAACAAAGACAGACTAACCCTACTCAGTCTCTTGGCACCAGCTCCAGATGTTGTGTGGCTAGGTGCAGTGTGGACAAGATGGACATGCTTGGCTTGAGGCTACCAGTCATATTTTGTAGTGGTGTCATGGAGCTGACACAGCTAGAGAAGTCAGACCTAAGATCCTTCCTAGAAGATCCTAGTGTTGCATATAGGAAGGAACAACAGTAGGTTATGACTGAGATTTGACGTACTGTAAAAGTACAGATGTGTTGCCCTATGACTAGGGTCATGTGGACGGATAAAGGTTAGATGGCAGTGTCTATTTTAGCCAACCATAGGGACAAATATCTCACAAGAAGTGCAGATAAAAAGAATAAATGTGAGTGCATACAGGAAACTGAGCCAATTAGAACTGTAACTTTCATTTTTTTCTATCACATTTGTGCACAATATGAAGAAAAAAAAGTCATCTGATAAGATGCTGCACATATTTTGATGTCTTAAAATGACTTCATAGATAAATGGCTATGAATAAACTTTTCCACAACATTCACTTTGAAGGATTTTGGAATATGATAAGCATTAAATAAAATCAAGCTCCAGCTTGTGCTTTCCTGCTACTTAAATCTCTTAATCCATAATATAAATGTCTTCCCCACTGAAAACACAGAAGTATAGCAGCAGCAATTGTCAAGGGGCTTCTAGTACCCAGCAAGCCAAACAGGTCATTCACTGAAGAGCAAGCCAGTGTACTGAGCTATGACACTTTAACATTACTAACATCAGCAGAGCTTTTCCGCGAGTGTATCACTATATTTTTGTCGGATGTTGCTGCAAGTAGCAGTATGTAAAAAGCTGACAAAGGGAGAAACGATTAAAGCAAAAAGCTGGGGTAGAACTAGTGATAATAAAACTTTTGGCAAGCCAAATTAGTGAGAGTCTCATATCAAAAGCAACTTTGACAATAATGAGATTCCAGAGTCCATAAAATTAGTCATGATTCAAAGACAAAAACATCAACAATTTGCATAAAAGCTTTACTTTAAAGATTTAGCACTGTATACCAAATGAAGCCACCACAATAACAGTAACACTTTAATATAGGTACCCATTATCTAATGCTTATATAATGGAAGCCAAATGAGCTCATTATTATTGGTGTTATTATACTGAATACTAAATGAACTCATCATAGAAACACACTTGCTTTAAAAACTATTACCTCACCATCAGTGACAGGAAAAAAAATGCATACAGACTTCCTGAGATGACTAATTTGATTTCAGTGTTAACTTCTAATGCATTATTAATCAACAGTTCATTATACTTTCAGATAGCACTTAGCTTATTTGTGCTTTATTTGTACACAATTCATTTCTGTAATCTTTTACTATACTGCACTTTATTCCTATGTAAACAACGTTGGTTTGGGCTGATGCAGATTTATGTAAAAGTAAGTATGATATGTTCATGTGTAATGCAAATTTGTTCTGTTTTGCAAAAACAAGAGAGGTACAAAGAGGGGAACACAATCCAAAGTAAACAATAAGATATGTATCTGAGAAAACACAGTGAAAATTATAAATATTTAAATGGATCATGTAAATATATTCAATTTAAATATATTGTAGAAAGGATACTGTAGAATATACAAAGTAATATAAATATATAAAAGTTTGGGTATACAAACATATCTCACATTAAAAATAGGTGATCATTAATGCTTAAAAAACGTGATCTCAAAGAGTGTGACTAGTCATATGTACTATTGATATTCATATGTGACTATTTATATGTAGATACTAGTTTTAAGATACCAAGATCATGTACATAAAACATAGTATATTACCTACAGCCTGTAAGTGTTGTGATTTCTTTTCACTCAATATAAATTTCAATATTTCCATTATGGAATGGAAATTGAGTCCACTACTGAATGGGGACAGTCACCTCACAAACAAGGACATAGGCAAAGCAGAGATGTTTAGTGCCTTCTTTGCCTCTGTCTTCAACACCGATGATGGGCTTCGAGACCCCAGGTGCCCTGAACTGGAGGACCGTGACGGTGGGAATGATAAACTCCCAGCCATCCCTGAATGTGTGTGGGACTTGCTGCTCCGCCTAGATCCATACAAGTCCATGGGGCCGGATGGGATTCATCCCAGGGTGCTCAGAGAGCTTGGCTGACATCATTGCGGGACCCCTCTCAATTATTTTTCAACGGTCTTGGGAATCTGGAGAGGTCCCAGTTGACTGGAAGCTGGCAAATGTTGTGCCAGTTTTCAAGATGGGCAAGAAAGAAGACCCTGGTAACTACAGGCCTGTCAGTCTCACGTCAGTGCCTGGTAAAATTATGGAGA
>VXAL01009525.1:40958-58928 GCA_013399475.1 Chauna torquata | reverse complement strand
TTCAAGTCATACTAACCTCCATTCCCTTCATTTTATTGTTGCAGTGCTGGTTGGACTGAGTGATCTTGGAGGTCTTTTCCAGCCTAAATGATTCTATGATAGTCATTAACTCTGAAGTTGATTGGTTTGATCACCCCATGTTCCACTTAGCAAACATTTAGCAAAGTTTTGGAAAAACTCAGCATATATTTGAAGCCACATTCTTTTTCAGATTAAACTCAAACCCCACAATCACAGATCAACAGCTGTTCAAAAAGAACCTTACTTTTTTTTTTTATATTAAAGCAACCACCAGATGGCGACCTTACAATTTCATGAGAAAAAATGGAATATGGCTTCCTTGGTTATATTTAGTGGTTTTGTTTGTTTTTAAACAAATCAAAAACCTTGAATAGCAAAAACTGCCTCTAGATATTTTAATTAGCTGCAGGTTTTATTAGAGCAGCAAATTCCTCAAGTTTTCCCACCTTTCCTTACTCTTCTGTGGTAGTCTGCAGTTCTATTCTTATTAAATCTCTCTTTAGTGACACAGAAAACACTAGCACAGTGATGACTGCCACAAAGTACGCAGTGTTATGTTTATCATTAAAATTATGGTCTGTATGTCATTGCTTCCCATTTTGAGTAGCAGCAAAGCCTTCCAAAAAGACTTTTCAGTTTACATAGCCAGGCTCACAAATTGATCTGTCTGTCAAACTGATGCAGGTGCCAGACTCATGCAAGTGCCAGACACATACTAAGAGCCTTATCCAAAGTCTGAAGCTTCAGCTGGGAGGCTTTCCACAGCTTCCAGTAAGCTTTGGTCTGATCTCCTTTTTTTCCCTTTCAGGCTCTAGTATATATATCTAAGAGAGGCTCAATGTGGACAGCAATTTCCTGTAAAAGCTACGTGCATAAAATACACCGGTCTCCATCAATTTAAAACAACAAATTCACAGAATCACAGATACTACCAGTAGTTAAAAATATATATATATATATTTGGCAATATATGCTAGCAACATGACAATCTTTCAATGCTTGATTATGCTGTTTTAAAATACAAAAATGACTAGATTACAAACAAGACAGACTAACTTTGATGCTTAAAAAGATAGTAGACCAAGTCATTAAACAATCTATTTATAAAGACAGAGGATAACAAGGTGATGAGAAGAAGTTGAGATGGATTTGTAAAGAGCAAATCATGTCAAGCTAGGCACATTTCCTTTTCTGGCAGGTGATTGGCCTAGTAGATATGGTGAAAAGCAGCAGATGTTGTATATTTTGATGGTGGAATGAGAGGTTCCACTTACCATTTTTGTAAGCAAACGTTTTGATGAAATCACCACATTGGTACAGAAACAGTTAAAAATCATGCTTAGAGGTTGATTATCGTTGGTTAATTGACTGACTATAAAGTCTGTCCTGAATCCTGTTCTGGTCAGCAGTGTAATTACTAGTTTGATTGTTGAAATAAAATGTAAGTTTACACAAAATTTACATCCAAGCTGGGACAGTTGACATGCTTCTGAAAAGAGGACTGGAATCCAAAATGATCTTGATAGACTCAAGAAATTGTATAAAATCAAGAAAAAGGAATTTAGTTAGATGAGAACAAACTACCGCTCTTAGAAAGGTGAAAGCAGATGCAAAGGTACAAGAATGGAAATAAGTAACTGACCAGGAATTCTGGAAAGCTAAACTGCCTGTGTAACATATTTATATACTCACTGTATGCAATGGATTTTATATATGCAAATCATTCTGCTCTTTCACTTATACTCTCATGGAGTATTTTGATCAGTTTTGAGAGTAATGTTTTCAGGTACAGAATAACTGGGGTCTGTCCTGAGGAAGATGATCAGGAAGGCAAGATATCTATGAAATATGACTGGCGGAAAGGTTGAAAGAACTGATCTTTTAGTTTAGAGAAGACTTAAGAAACTTAAGAGTTCTTTGATATCAAACAAAAAGTTGTTATAAAAACAACAGTACTTTCTCTGCCACTGGATGGGGCAAGAAATAATTAGCTCACAGAAATGAAGATTAAGCCATTAGATATTAAGGAAGGCTTTCTTACAATGAGGATAGCTAAATATATAAACTAATTAGTGAGCAAAATTATGCAAAAAAAAAAAAAAAAAAAATTACACAGATCTGTCAGAAAAAAAAAAACAAACCCTAAGTATATTCAACCTAACCTTACAAAAAAACAGTAGAGGTGTTTTTTCAAACTAACTTTTGAAAAAGCTGAAGTTAACGAGCCATTTTTGACACCATTTTCATGAGATTTTGGTGTATAAAATTCTCAAAGAAACTGATATGTCACTTCCTTTCAAATGGTTGCCATTTTCTGTTATTCTTAGAAATTCAGTTAAGGTGCTGCACTCTCTTTCAAAATTCTGATTGTTTCGAGAGAGAAAAGCCAGCAGATATCTTTCTTACAAACAAATTGAAAACAATGGGGGGTCGATAACCGTCTTACAACAATTACCCAAATGTTGGCAAGCTTTGAAAGGAGACAGTGCTATATGGAGTTCTTTGCAGTAGAATAGTATTCATCAGCCCCTGTGGAAGAACTAACTCAGGAATAAGGTTGTAAGATGAAGAATCCGTTCATCCTATGTGATATTAAGTACAGGCAAAGAATCCTACAAATGTTAACTGAGGGACAAAGAAAATCCCTGCAACTATTATATTCTGAGGATAATTGAAGGCAAAGGAGCAATATATGTTTAGCCCAACTAACTTATGATGAATTTTTTAAATTCATTCATGAAAATTTACTTCAAAATTTTCAGAAAACAACTGAAGAATATAGCTTTGTTACAAAATAATGTCATGCAGTGCTTGCTTTGCATACAAAATATAGATCATTTTTAACTCTGAAGGTGCAAACAGTACTTCCTTAGGATGTATTAAGATAGTACTATATAGAATAGAGGAAAAAATATTTTCTAGTTATATCTTCCAATGAAACTAAGAAGGAAAATTGAAACAGAAAAAAAAATGTTAAGAATGTGAAAAATAGGAACTATTTAGATAACCATTGAAATTGTCATAGTGTGTCACACTGTAGGAGATCAAATCCCACAGTCTTGACATTTTTACTTCATAGAAATATCTTCAAGCTCATTTTGAGATCGTGAGAAGTGGAAATAAGAGACCTACATAAGGCTGTGTAGGTCTTAACCGAAGCATTTGCTTGATTAAGAGGAATGTTTTATCAAACTGGCAAACCTGGAATAGAATGAAGATTACAGAATCAGCAGTGCAATGGAATACCTTTCAAATATCCTTACTATCTTTCAGTAGAATGGATACATTTTGTCCATGAACAAGTAGAACCACTCACAAGTATGCAGGGCTTTTATTTCCTCTCTGAACAATTTTATTGTCTATTTTTGTTACATACTTACCATTGAAGAACAGATTAACATATGAATTTTCCAATCTCAGAAAATTGTTGAATATGGAAATGGCAGAAGTAACTTTCAACTTTTTAACTTCTTGTATTGCAGGGGGATGGATTCAATGGAAGAATCTGAATGCTAGGGGCTAAAAGTCTCAGATTATTTTGCAAACGATTTACACAGTGGGAATATTCTGTTGCACCTGTCTTCATTTTGAAACTTTCACTACTTATTACACAATTTAGGTTATGTTCAAATAGCTAGTAATTTTCAGTTATGTGCAATAATATTAGCAAAAAAAAAAGATTCTGTGCAATTTTGTGAGGAGGCACAGCTTTTTTTTTTTTTTTAATTGCTTCACCATCTGTGACACTGTCATGGAAAGAGACTAAGGGCTGCTGGCCCTTTCCAACTCAATGATCCTGGAATATCTGGGGGAATTTGAGAATTTGAAGGTAAAAATTCTGTCTATTAGAAAGGAAAATATTTAATCTCTAAATAGTTGAATAGATTCCCCCCCATGCATTGCTTAACACTAAATCTGTTTAGATCTATGAATAGACTTCCCCCCATGCATTGCTTAACACTAAACCTTTTTAGATCTATTTAGGCTTCTCTGTTCACCTGACATCTCATTTGTTGGTCTAAACTGAGTTCCAACAGAATTCACTTGAAAACTTCACTATAAATAATTTTCTTGCCATATAGAGAAAACGATTATCATATAGGTAATATTTTAACCAAACTAGAGGAACTCTAACTACACAGCAACTCCCATTCAGTGCTGCAGTGTTAACACGGGATGATATTAAGTCTTGACATGCAGCTGAGGGGAATGAAACCTTGAAGTCTAGTCAAAATTTTGCTATCTAATTTCACCATTTAACATTTGAACAAAATGAAAAGTAAAAATAAAATAAAATAAAAAATACAAGCTGAGTAATTTCAAGACTGTTTTAAAACTTTAAAACATCATTAATTTCTAGGAGAAAGCCAAGTATGACATCTATCCCGGAATAAGGAGGGCAATATAGTTAGGACATCAGGGCTGGTATAAGTTATCACAAGACTATGACTACGTTTCTGTTCATGTGTTTTAAAATGGGTTAGAAGTGTGGTATAAGTAATTACAGGACTATGACTACGTTTCTGTTTATGTGTTTTAAAATGGGTTAGAAGCGGTTACTGGTGCAGTAAAGGTTGATTTTTTTGTTCAGAGAACATTACAGAACATTCAAGCACTGCTGGAATAGAAAAGCTGAGTAGGAAAAAGTAATGTGCTGTTAAACGGAAATAAGAATTACCATGGATATACACAATTAATTTTTAAGGCACAATATTCAAAATATGATGGTGATAATGCAGAATAATATTCCAAACTTAGATAGCAAATGATTTTTTTATTTTGATATATAAAAAAAACATTCTTCATGACATTACCTCCCTTCTCAGTATATGTCTCAGTTATGAAAAGCATAAAGTGTAGGTCTAACTATATTAGTAAAATATACAGGAACGTGCTGAACATTCTTCAGTCCTAACTTTAATCCTATGCTTCAGTTCTGTGTCCTGAGTATTAAAATTCTTTAAGGAAAAGTTAGGAAGTAACTCTACTACCATGAAAGATAAAGAAAGGTCACAGTGTTTTGTTTAAATAACATAAAAGATAAGATAAGATTATGGGGTAAATTTTCAAAAACATTCAACTTTTTGTAGAAACAAAAAAAATAGGTTTTAAGCAGTAGCACTTTCCGATGAGTCCAAAACATTCTGAACCCTGAATAAAGAGGAATAAAAAATTCAGTGTCCAAAACCTAGTATTTTGCAATGTAGGATCTCTGAGTATCCCCTTTTAAATATTGAAACCTCTCACTTAGTGTATGACTAAAGCTCTGTACATGTAAACAAAGAGAAATTAATATTCAGTCCTCTACAATACAATTAGAAAAAAGAGAGAGAGAGAGAGAGAGAGAGAGAAAGAAGAAAATAGAAAAGGAATTACCATTAAGACAGTGAAAATAAGTTCTTGTTTTGTTTTGTTTTTGCCTCAGATTATAACTTTCATTATATTATCTTGTACTTTAATAAAAGGTTTTAGGTATGGTATCATGGATACTGAAATGGAATGGAAAGGAACATCAAGAAGAATTAAAACTGAAGTGTCTTTATCTTCAACATTTTTGGGGGGATTAGTGTTTTTTAGCACAAACATATTCTGAAGTGTGCTAGCACAACACACTGAGCTCCTAATGAGCTAAGGTTTCCAGCATTTTTGAAAATCTGGCCATGAGGATAATCCTATGAATATTATGATACGCAATTAAGCTCTGATATTACCTGGATTGCATCTGTTTCTGTATTTCGTATAAAATAGATTGCCATTACTGTTACTTATATCAACTACATTTTATGATTTAATTATAAGAAGTCAAGGAGACTACTTATGGACTATTTATGGATTTGGATTTATTTACTTCTGTGTAAAGAAGGTCAGAAAATGAAGGTCTCAAATTTTCAGCTGAGTTTTACTGTGATCCTTTAATAGATGCATTCAGAATATCCATGTAATGTTCATCTACCACAGCATTTGAGAATCATTAGCATAACTGTCTGGAAATTTGCAATAGATCAATAAATCTAAATAAATCTAAATTTAAATAGGTGGAATCCCAAGACAGACTCAAAGAAATATCACAAATATAATGTCTAGATTCTCCAGGCTCTGCTGTTTACTAGTTGTTCCAGATAGTCCAACTTTGCAGCAAAGATTTTCTATTCAAAAATCAATCAATTAATTTGGTTATACTACTTTTGCTCAAATTGAGTGAAGTCCATAGTCCAGGGAAAACTCACTGAAATAATTTGAACTTTTCATTTAATATGGAATTATTTTGTGTAAGCAAACATATTGAGATTTAAAAAAATAGATATTTATACTAATAAAATATATATATATATTCTACTTGCCAAACTCTCACCTGGATAGCATACTAATGAAAGTTCCTAAGAATCTGTCTTGTGTGACACTATCCATCAGTAGATGGGTGACACAGTTGTGAAAGAGTTTTAATTTGCTTTTCGCATAAATCCATCCTGAATCTCACTCGCAGGTGATGGAGATTAACTAAAAGTCTGTTATAGTGAGCATGAGAGGATATTTCTCTGTCACAGTTCTTCCTATGGTTGTTGTTGGTTCAGATTATGAGCCCCCTCTACTTCATGGTTGTTCCTTTTCCCGCCTACTGAAAGCAAACTGCCCACCCTCAGAAAGAAACTAACCTCTCAGACCAACAGGGATAGCAACATACTGTGGTAGTTTTACCCAGTTAAACAGCAGAACTCCACCACAACCGCTCGCTCCCCCCCCCTCCTCAGAGGAGCAGGGGGAGAAAATATGATGGACAAGGGCTCAAGGGTTGAGATAAGGATAATTTAATTAAAGGGAAAAGAAATAATACAAGCAAAGGCCGCGCAGAAGCAAAGAGAAAGAATTCCCTAGTTCCCGTCAACGAGCGGTGTTCAGCCACGTCCTGGGAAGCAGGGCCTCAATACGCGTAGCAGTTGTTCGGGAGGACAGACGTCTTCATAACGAGAGCCCCTCCTTCTCCTTCCCCTTTCCCAGCTTTTATTGCTGAGCATGACATCATATGGTATGGAATATCCCTCTGGTCGGTTCAGGTCAGCTGCCCTGGGGATGTCCCCTCCCAACTGCTTCTCACCCCCAGCCCACTGGGTTTGGGGGTTTGGAGGGCCTGGGTGCTGTGCCAGCACGGCTCAGCAGCAGACACAACTCTGGTGTGGTGTCAGTGCTGGTCTAGCTACAAGTGCAGAGCACAGCGCTGTATGGGCTGCTGTGGGGAAAGTTAACTCTATCCCGGCCAGACCCAGTACACATATTCTACTTTTATTTTAGAATTTTTTTCCCCTAAAAACTAACTCTTGAAATGCATACAAATTGCTGCTCCCAGAAAAAAAAAGAATAACATCTTTACAACATTCAATATTCTATAAAATGGTATCTAAATGTGTTCTACACTATGTTCTGAAATGTCATTAATCACAATTTCTGATATTCCAACACATTCCAGAAGTTAGTCTGTTACTGATAGCTCCACACTCATTCTGTTACTCATGACATTGGAACTCTTGTAGCAGAAGCATTACCCATGAAACATTGAATTTTCACTATTGTATATAAATTGAGAAATCTCCAGGTTCTCTGATACCAATTTAACACCTAATCCATCATGAAAGCGAGAGGTGATAAGCTTCCAGCTTCTCATGGGCACAGTGAAATACACCAGATGGACTCATTTTCATAATAAAGAAATAAAGAAATGAGCTTACCCCAAGATTTGGAAGTAACTTCCTTATAACTATAAGTCAACTTTTTTCTCATACTTAACCTTATATTATGCTTATCCAAATTTGAAGAACGGTGAGTTACTATGTTGTTAAATAGGATATTTCATAATCAAGATGTTCTGTTATTAATGTAACTGTAGTTAGGGCTTTTTTTCATCATTTCCAATTTCCATTATAAAAAAATCTGTGCTGTCAATAGTAATGCTACCTGAATAAACAGCAAAACTATATCATTCGATGTCATGACAGTGAGTTTTTCTTCCGTATACAGGCAAGTGAAAGATATTCTATCACTTCAGCTGAATTTATGAACAAGTAAAGTGTCAGGGGGCAGTCTCCTGAAAACAAAACAAAACATTTTTTTCAAACTAAAGTATATAAATATGTTGAACATGTAGAATAGCTTGCAATAGGTGCATTTCTGGTTAAATCAACAAAAATAGCTGAGGTAGTGCTCGAAAGCCATGCAATAGGAAAGAGCAAAATTCAAGGTATCCATGGCAGTACTAAATCTATCAAATGAGATTAGTGGAATTCAGTAGAGAGATCAGCAGAATTTCTTGAGTGGCTCTATAATTTTTTTTCTCAACAGTTTATTTATTTATTTTTATTTAAAATAGTAGAAGACAAGTTTAGCCAACTATATTGGCATGGCCATTGCGTATAGTATGTTTCTCTGAAATCTAGCTATAGCATTTGCAAAGAAAAAGTTATAGTAATGTGAAAATAATCTGTCAATTAAATTGAACTTCAGTATATGAAATGTACACATCACATAATCACTGTGTATACAAAATTGAAAATGAGCAAGTGCAAACAAAGCAGCTGAAACTCCAATAAAACACACTCAAAAGATCAGTGATTAAAAAAAACCAACAACAACAACAACAAAAAAACCCCACATCTATCTGCACTTGAGTAGTGAATCATTACTCATTTCCACTCTGCCTATCATAAATGTATTGAAAATTTAGAATTAAAGTAGCAATAAATTACCCCAGGAATCATCTAATAAAGTTAAAAGTTGTGTTGAACTGTTGTTTTTTTGTTTGTTTGTTTGTTTGTTTTTACAGTAAGTGTAGGCAATAATAATATTCTGTTGGGACTATAACTAAGAAAAGGGTTTCAATCTTTCCCCCTCCTCTAGTAATCCAGAAGAGTCTCACTGTTAATTTCCTTGCATACTTTTAAGATCAGATATACATTAGCAAGCAGTATTGTGGAACAGGAGTGGAATGGTGGAACAAAACTGCTGCAATGGGAAACTCAGCAAGCAAAATGTATCTGCTATGGGGATTTTACTTTGTACTGTCTTTAGTCTCATCTAAAGTGCATTACTAAGCGCATTATGTGTGCTTTTGAAACACGTTTTCTGTTTTAGTTCCAAGAACCAAAATGGAGTAAAGAAGCCTTTATTTTTGTAATATGAAACTGCTCTGTAATGAGAACCAAAGCAAGGAAGTATCTCAGGACTTCCTGCGAGGAGGCCATGAAAGTGCTCCTCAAGTGTCAATGAATAATGTGATTCTCTTTTAACCTCAAGTGAGAAGAGCAGTCTTCGGTGCATGAACTGCAGAATGGTTGGGCACTTGATTAAGATCCAGCCTATCATGATCACAGCTTGTCACTGTGCTCACTCAAAGAGTGCTTTGCAAACAGAAAACTACATTGCCATAAACCTTCCTGGACTACTACTTGACCAGATTTATGTTTCTACCACAAAAAGAAGCTGTAAAAACACCAGGGAAAATATGGCACTTGTAGGCAATCATTTTAACAGCTCATTTTAAACAGGGACCTAATTGTTCCTGCAATATCTTCTATGAAACTACTTTAGGACTACTTTTTTTTTTTTTTTTTTTTGCACACAATAGAAATTTCAGGCCTACCTAGGCCTGCAGAGTGCAAAGATCCCACATTCTATACAATAAACAAGAAAAAAATGGCATTGACAAATCAGCGGCTGAAAGAAAATACTTGAAGAAATATTTTAAGAGATGTAAAACCACATTTTAACCTTTAACTGTACATGAAATTGTTCAAAATTAAAAGAACATAAGCTACAAAACAGCACAGATATCAGTTCTTACACCTATCAGTAAGATATAAATTTCCCTTTGCAGTAACCTAGTAGCAATTGAGAAGAATAAGTATTTTTTATGGCCTTTCTTCTATATAATTATCTGTCCATTTTGTAGCTGTATTGCACTTAAGACACCCCTACTGGAAATCAGAGATGCCAGTGAACAACTGTGGTATTGCCTAGCTGTGTAATTTAACAGTCAAACAGCTATGATCTGAAAAATTAGCCTGGCATTAATGATGTAGGTCCTTTAAAACAGAACTTTCTATCACAAATTAACTATGCCAGCCTTCAGTTACTTCGATAGCAGAAGAAACCGTATTAGCTGGAGGCACTCTATAGAAAAGTAAGGCAAAAAGTTATCAGGAGGGAACATTGGTTTATGAAAAAAAATAAATAAATTTTTGTACATAATTCCTTTGCTTGATTTTTTTCTTTCACCTGGATTTCACTAATCTGATTTTTAGCATGTCATCTCAAAGAGCAGTATCAACAACACCAACAGGACAGTCAATTGCTGTGGGAGAGGTGAGGCAAGGAAACAGGAAATAGCGGGACTGGGAACCTCTTAAACTACCATTGCCATTTGAGACATTGTAATACAGCATTACACCCATAGAGTAAGTCAAACTGTGCAAAATTACAATGAAGACTCATATCATGAATGAACTGAATGAATTCCTAGCAGCAAAATGTCCTTTAGTATATACTGATCTGACTAAACAGTTGCGAAGGTCCTAACTGAGTGATTCTAAAATAATCTGCAGAAAATGCTAAGTGCGCTATCAAGGCTTCACATACCCCTGTAGCAGAAGATGAAAGATAAGCTTATTGAGACCACTTATCCTCAACTGAGTGGAACATAGTTGGGCTCCAGAATGAAAGGACTGGTGCTGCAGTAGGACAGAAATTGTAGCTGAAGCCTTAGAGACAAGGCTGTAGCTTGAGGGGACATAACTTGAGGGAATGCAGGGAGGTGAAATGAAACCATGGTGTGAGACCTGAACATGGAGCCTTAATTTAGAGCATAAAAATATGCTGTGAGAAAGTGAGGGATATGTGGCAGAGTTTCGGTGGAGGGCAGGGTCTTCAGTAAGGCTGTGGTTTAGTTAAGGCTATGGGTTTGGTGTCATAGTAGGTTGGGAAAATGTTGGAGGCTGTACAGTAAGAGAATCATGGATATGTCTGTGCGCACAGCCAATATATGTAGAGGTGATACTCCTGTCTCTATTATCGCCACAACCATCAACGGTGCTTAAATGAATTCAGCTGGGGTTCAGATGTTGTTCCCAGGGAATGTCTGAATTAAGGAGGATAAAAATGCTTTCACCATCTGTCCTTTCCATACAGACAAGCTTCACAGAACTTTTAATATCTTCCTAGATATTATCTTTTACGAGAACCTTTAGAAACTTTTAGAATTTTGAACCTAACTCCATATTTAATATGTATCATTCAATTTTCTGTTATGATTTGAAGCTGCACTTTGCTTCCATTTTATGATTACTGCCTTAATTTTCCTCTCCTCTTTCTGCAACATATTTCTAGGCTATAACAGTGAAAATGAAACTTCCAGAGAAAGTTTTTGTGCCTATTCTGAACTATTCTGAAGATTTACAGAGGCTTGTTTTCAGAAGACTATTAGGAATGCTGTGCTCAGGGGAAAATACACTTCTATTATTGTGTAACTGACCCCTTTAAAAATTCATAGATTATTCGAAAAGTTTTTACATACACAGTAGAAATTAGAGACCATACTGCTTCTGACAAAAAAAAAAAGAAGTTGATGGTAGATTTTTTTTTTATCTCTCAGTTCCTCAGTTCCTAAGGGGCTTTTTAAAATGTATCTGCCAACCCTTAAAGGATTTTTCTTTAGGAAATTAGAGCAGCCCTGCATTTCATTTTTAATACCATTATTCCAAGGAAGTCCCAAGAAAGGTAGGGTTGCAAAGTATGAATAGAACAAAATCTTCTTTTCCTTCTTCTTAGAACAATATTAAATTTTCAGTAAAATAATAAAAGCTGAAAAGAAATGCATACCATATGAAATCCATTTTAACAGTATGCCCCTGGGCTGCCAATGTCTTTCAAACTGCAAAGGGCCAGTCCAACAGAAAATCAAGGCTACTGAACTAGAATATATAATCTGTCAAACATCTCTACTTCAATTTGTGAATGAGAAGATTATTATGAGGAAAAAAGATGTAAATTTGTATTACTTCTAATTAACATGCCTTGTGCAAGAATATAAAACTTTAAATATATCTTAAACATATAGCAAGAATTGAGAATGAATCGCATTTTAGGGTAAATTTGTGAATGCATTGTTTTCTACTTCTTCTTCTTGTGCATACTGTTTTAATCTAAAGGCTATAAAATAGAATTCCTGCAGCTCATAAAAAAGAATTTTCTAATATTTTTCAGCCTGGAACTCCTTCTAAATAACTACTTGTGATGTTTTCTGCCTCTGTGTGTTTACCTCCATCTAGCTAATCACAATCATATATCGTGGAAGCTTTTCTCAGTTTCCCCAATTATTATTACTATTTTTAAGAGAAATAAACAAAGAATTAAACTTTCTCCTGTATGTTTCATTTTATTGTTTATATCACTAATTGAATGAAAATGGAAATGCTTTTAATAAAAATGTTTAAGTCATGATGTGAAGCTCTTTCTTTTTTATAAGTTTTCTTTGATTTTCTCCAAAAAAATATTTAAAATGTTAGCATATACACAAACTGGAACAAAAACAGTGATTTTGGGTTAATCAACAGCGTCACCTGAATTATTTTTCTGAACTTTGACTAACCAGGGCACTTTGTTTTTGTCATTGCTATTGTTGTTTTTTCCCTGATAGGTCTTATGGGAATAAAAGATTATTCATATCATCTCACTTTGGATATCAAACTTGGGAGTGAACAGTTTTCTTATCTGTTGTGGTTTAGCCCCAGCAGGTAGCTAAGTGCCACACAATGACTCACTCACTCTCCCCAGGTGGGATGGGGAGAGAATCAGAAAGGTAAAAGTGCAGGAACTCATGGGTTGAGATAAAGACAGTTTACTAGGTAAAGCAAAAGCAGTGCACAAGCAAAGCAAAACAAGGAATTCTTTCGCTACTTCCCATGGGCAGGCAGGTGTTTAGCCACTTCCAGGAAAGCAGGGCTCATCATGCTTAACGGTTTCTTGGGAAGACAAACGCCATCACTCTGAACGTCCCCCCCTTCCTCCTTCTTTACCCCAGCTTTTATTGCTGAGCATGTCATATGGTACGGAATATCCCTTTGGTCAGTCTGGGTCACCTGCCCTGACTATGTCTCCTCCCAACTACTTGTGCACCCCCAGTCTCCTTGCTGACAGGGTAACACAAAAAGCAAAAAAGTCCTGGGCTCTGCGTAAGCACTGCTCTGCAACAACCGAAAACATCACCACTATTTTCATCAAAAATCCAAAACACAGCCTTGTGTGAGCCTCTATGAAGAAAATTAACTCTGTCCCAGCCAAAACCATGACATTGTCTAACTCTTGGAATTTGTGCAAGACTATAAGAGATACTAATGTTCTACAGACAGCCTAAAGTTAAGTAGGTAAGGCCATATGTAAAGCTTCCCAACAAATACACGATGATTCACCGAATTCTTGTCAAATGAAAAATTCCAAAGTTGTATAGCTCTTAGCTCCAATTTCCTCTTCACGAAGGTCAAGGAACTTAAGTTGCTGTAAGGAAATTTGAAGATAAAATACCAAGGGACATTTCAGGTTTGTTATACCTACAATAACAGAAAATGGAATACTGAATAAGTGAAGCCAAGATGAACAAACCCAACAAAAAGAAAATAATGTCAATACTGGAGAACTTTATGCAAATGAAAGTGAGCATGCTCAGTAGAAATAAAGTCTTAGGTGAACTTACCTGCTAAACTCTGAAAGGTCTCTACAAGGCATGTGCAAATAGCGGTCTACAAAGACTTCCATCTTAGTGAGATGTCTCCAGTTGTTAGACATGTAGGTCATAACCTTGCCAGTGATGGTGTGTGTTTTGATATATTTCAAATCCTGTGGGCCTGCTACAGCCTGTAGATTAAACTATTGTAACATTTACTTTTAATGGGAAATTGAAACAAACAAACAAACAAAACCTTTTCATTAATTTGTTTTCAGAATTGGCTGGACTAGTTCTGCTGAAACTTTCAGAAAAGTCACTCTGGACAGATATTCAAGAAGCATTCTGCAGTCAGCACTTAACTGGTGCTGATTCTGATATTGTATTAAAATTTCTTATATTTACATATTTAAAAACATTAATCTCCCACGGACTTGTAGAAAATTATTTCTTCAATATAAGAAAGTGACAGGGCTATAGGATTAGCAGAATAAGGAATTGCATGTAGAACACTGTGATTCCCCCAGAACATATTCAAATGTTGTTGAAGGCTGACTTAAAATAAAAATCTATAAAATATCAGCTTTCTAAAAAAAAAATGTTGTTTTACACTGTCATTCCACATAATTTCCTAGGTGAAAACCCTCTTGCTTTTTCAAGAAGAATTTGTGCTAATGACTGTTCTAATCTGGTCCCAGTGCATTTACAGAGTTGGAACAAAAAGTTTGAAAGCTATCCTCTATCCCCTGTGCAGTACATGACTTCAGGAACTAGAATCTGCCAGATAGGCGCTTAACAAATTACTGTTCCAGAAAGCCACTTTCACCTCATTTTTTTGACAAGCTTAGATTATTTGAACTAGGCAATAAGCCAACCTTTCATAGTAACACAAGATGAATAAAAAAGCACAATGTCATTATATCAATTAAGGGTATGTGATACTGTACTTGTGAGAGCAAAATGTGCAGAGCCATTGAGTTCTATCAGAGACCAGGCTCCTCAAAGCAATTGGTTCTTATGAATATGGATGACAGTTGTTAGAGGAAAGGAATCTACATATGACTTCAGTTAAGGCTGGATTTTTTTTAAGAGACTATGGTTGAGTGAGAATGAAAACCAGCAAACCAAGAGCATGTAGTGTCACTTATTACAATTCCCTCATTCCCAGAATCTTTTCTTACTTGTGTATGCAAAGCTATTACATTTACTTCTTTACTATTATTTTTAATTTTCTGGGTCCTGAATTTTCTCTCTTCAGACTTCACCCTTTCTCAGGATCAGGTCCTAGATCATGACACCCGCAAAAAATCATTCTACTGTGAAAATTCAGTTGTACATTTGGAAAGAATAATCAGGTTTACTTAGTGATTTTAGCTGGAGGACAAAACACTGATGGGAATCAACATAATTATAAAAGTGCTTACATTTGTAGTTTGTACATTGACCTTTTTCTCTCCCTCTCCCTTCCTATTTACTCCTATTTTATACATCCCTGCTACTGTATAATATGTTTTACATGATGTTTATATAGTACCATTTACAATAAGTCCTAAATTTGTACTGTGAATTTTTGACCACATTACAATACAATAATAATTATTCATGTTCAATGAACATCTTAAAGTATAAACTCCCCACAGTTCAAAAAACAAGCAGCACAAGATTCTGCTTACCTGTCACCACTACTTTTTGCATTGTCACACCTGAGCATTTGACTAGAGCTGAAGAAGAGCCTTTCAGCTTTTTGATATTTTCAAGATGAACACTGATTTGTGCCATCTGACACAATTTCTTCTCAGAAACTTGTTGGATCTTGTTAGGAAACACTTTGCAGTTCCTGAGTCTGCTAAATATTTCTGAGTGTTCTTATTTCTCACATCGCTGTACTTGGATTTGCAATCTCCAGGCATAATGAGCACCGTAAACTTTCACCCTAATTCATATTCTACCTGAAATATCTGTCAGTCTTACTCATAAAATGAGGTAAAGTTTTATTCAGGTGGACTTCAGGCTTCAAATTGACTGACAGAAATGTTTACAAATGAAACTATTGTAAAACAGCAGTCCTACTCCGTGCTTAACAACTGGGATTTTATTTAGTTGTTAGCTTCTCTTTTGTAGAGTCTCCAGTGTAACGATTAGAGTTATGGATTCAGAGTCTATAACAATATATCCTCTTGTACACCCAAGTTATGATTATATTCTTTCTATTTGTGTCATATCAGTTTCAAGGCCTCTGTTTTTACAGCATAGTCCATCAATTTTAAACATTTATATTTCTATATATTACATATATGAAGCTGTTAGCTTAACAGGTTTTTGAATGGGGGCTTGGAAAATACCCTTGAGAAATTTATCTGGAGACAAGTTCCTTCACACTTGAAAATAATTATTTATTTCAGTTCTTATGTAACTATTTAAGGTATCCATGATCTGTGCAAACACAGATGCAGAAACTTGGGTCCTTAACAACTCTTATCACACTGTTTTTGTTGTTGTTGTTGTTTGTTTGTGGTTTTTTGTTTTTTTTTTTTAAGATGTTTGCCACCTGCACCCCTTCTGTATCTGATCTGTGTACAAGTGTCAGTTGAACATTATAGCTTATATTACTTACATTTACATTCCTATATGTTCATGAAATTTGGTCAAGTATTAGTTTTCTGGAGAGGCAAGGCATTTCTGCTCCCAGGGTTCATAAAGACAGAAAACAAAAAAAATGTTTCCTGAAAAAATCTCAGCCTCTGCAAAAGGCTATTTGAACAGCTACACTCTCTGCCTCTAACTGCATCCAGCAAGGACCTGTAACTGTAGACCTATTGTGAAGTACCGGGAGAGGGATTCAGCCAATTGTAATTGCTTTGATTAACGAAGTCCAGCTGGTTTTGAGCTTGCTGGAACCATGTGCTGATCCAAGAGGTTAAGAGTTTACTGTACCACTGTCATACCTTTGAACTTACTATGTAAACATTGAAATCATACCCTAATTTGAAAGCTTTAAAGTTTTAAAACTGCAGTGGTATGCATGGCAGCTAACATAGTGTTCAAATCATCTGTGAATTTTCACTAAAGCAAAGTTCATGTTTACTCACTTTGTGTTTTATATTGTGTTTTGTTGTGTTGCCTGGCAGTGAAGTTCTGTCTTACACGTCTGCCTACTGGTTTCTTCTTCTGAAAAAAAGAAAAAGAAAGAAGAAGAAAAAAGAAAAAGAAAAAGAAAAAAAAGAAAAGAAAAAGAAAAAGAAAAAAAGAAAAGAAAAAGAAAAAAGAAAAGAAAAAAGAAAAAGAAAGAAGAAGAAAAAAGAAAAAGAAAAAGAAAAAAAAGAAAAGAAAAAGAAAAAGAAAAAAAGAAAAGAAAAAGAAAAAAGAAAAGAAAAAAGAAAAAGAAAAAGAAAAAAGAAAAGAAAAAGAAAAAAGAAAAGAAAAAAGAAAAAGAAAAAGAAAAAAGAAAAGAAAAAGAAAAAAAAGAAAAGAGAAAAGAAAGAAAAAAGAAGAAAGAAAAAGAAAAAGAAGAAAAGAAGAAGAAAGAAAAAGAAAGTAGAAAAGAAGGAGAAAGAAAAAGAAAAAGAAAGAAGGAAAGAAGGAGAAAGAAAAAGAAAGAAGGAAAGAAGGAGAAAGAAAAAGAAAGTAGAAAGAAGGAAAGAAGGAGAAAGAAAAAGAAAAAAAAACTTTTCAAGTGGGAACTTAAATCTGTCTGGTGTGTTAGTTTCATTTTTACTGAACACAAAGCTAAAGTTGATAATCTTTAGTCATAATCCCATTCATTATCTGGCACAGGGCAGAGAAAGGACATCAGGGTGCATCTGGATGTGATCTGCTTCACGTGCCGTGTCCCTTCTCTTTATTGCTGGTTGTTCGGGCATGAAGCAAAAACACTTCCAAAGAGCACATTCACACATTGATGGAACATAAACTTTATCACATTGCTTAGCAATATGAACATCCAGGCTGCAAGTAAACCTGAGGGCACCTTGGCTAGACTTTAATGCTTTTCCTACTTTTTGCAAGAACACGTACTGCTGCTGAACATCACATAACATTGAAGGATGAGCCAGAAGCTATGCCTGATATATTCTTTAATTCACATAGAACGAAAATTACACATGGTTTATTTTTAATTTGCCAGAAAGTTGTATTGGGTTTACGTGGTAAAGGTTTGGTAGCAGGGGGGCCACAGGGGTGGCTTCTGTGTGAAGATTCCAGAAGCTGCCCCTTGTCAGATAAGAGCCAGCTCCAGCCGGCTCCAAAAG
>VXAL01009525.1:27568-39922 GCA_013399475.1 Chauna torquata | reverse complement strand
AAAAAAAAAAAAAAAGACAAGGCCAATATACTGCTCATGTCTCACTTAACCCAATATTTTGTAGTATCAGAACTGAGCAAGGCATCTAAAGATCTTTGAGGACTTTGTCTTGTTCTAAGATGAATATCATTTATTAATCCTAGAGAATATCACATAATTACAGAGTGGTTGAGGCTGAAAGGGACCTCTGGAGGTCATTTAGTCCAAGCCCTTGGCTCAGGCAGGGCCACCTAGAGCTGGTTGTCCAGGACCATGTCCAGGTGGCATTTGAATATCTCCAAGGAGGGACACTCCACAACCTCTCTGGGCAACCTGTGCCAGTGCTCTGTCACCTGCACAGTAAAAAAAAGTGTTTCCTGATGTTCAGGAGGAACCTTCCATGTTTCAGTTTGTGCCCATTGCCTGCTGTCCAGTCACAACTGAAAAGAGCCCGTGCTTCTTTGCAGCCTCCCTTCAGGTATTTATGTATATTGATGATATCCCCCCCGAGCCTTCTCCACACTAAATAGTCCCAGCTCTCTCAGCCTTTCCTTATAGGAGAGATGCTCCAGTCCCTTAAACCTCTTTGTGGTTCTTTGTTGGACTCTCCAGTATGTCCATGTCTCCCCTGTACTGGGCAGCCCACAAGTGGACAAAATACTCCAGGTGTGGCCTCACCAGTGCTGAGTAAAGGGGAAGGATCACCTCCCTCAACCTCCCGGCAGTACTTTGCTTAATGCAGCACAGGACACTGTTGGCCTTCTTTGCAGCAAGAGCACATTACTGGCTTATATTCAACCTTGTGTCCCCCAGGATTCCCAAGTTCTTTTTCTGCAAAGTTACTTTCTATCAGTTGGCCCTTAGTATGTAACTGGTGTCTGGCATCGTTTGTCCCCAGGTGCAGCACTTTGCACTAAGTGGTCTCGCAATGACATCTGCAAGCTCCCTTAGCACTCTTGGGTGCATCTCATCAGGGCCCACAGACTTATGTACGTCCAGTTTGCTTAAGTACACACAGACCTGATCCTCTTTCACCAAGGGTACCTCTTCCTTGGTCCAGTTTTTCCCTCTGTTCTCTGAGACCTGGGATTCCTGAAGGCAGTCTTGATGGTAGAGACTGAGGCAAAGAAGGTATTCAGTACCTCAGCCTTTTCTATGTCCTGTGTAACCAGGCCCCCTACCTCAGTCATCAGTGGGCCCACATTTTCCCTAGTCCTCCTTTTCTCACTTATGTGCTTTTGGAAGCCCTTCTTGATGTCTTTGACATTCCTGTCCTGTTTCAATTATATTTGGGCTTTGGCTTTCCTAACTTCATCCCTGAATGCCTCAACAATGTTAATAATTAATTCCTCCCAGGTTACCCTTCCTTGCTTCCACCCTCTTGTGTCCTTCTGTTTTGTGTTTAACTTTGGCCAGGATCAACTTTGTTCACCCCACAGGTCTCCAAGCTTTTTTTTGCCTGACTGCTTTTTTTGCCTGCTCATTGGAATGAGCCTCTCTGCTTGGAGGAAGTGATCCTTGAATATTTATTAACCAGTTTTCTTGGGCACCTCTTCTTTCCAGGGCCTTAACCCTTGAGACTCTTCCAGGAAGATCTTTGAAGAGGCCAAAGTCTGATCTCCTGAAGTCCAGGGTTGTGAGCTTACTTTTTTACCCTCCTGTCTCCTCTCAGGATCCTGAACTCTACCTTCTCACTGTATGAGGTGTTTGACTAATAAATTATGGTAGTTTTGTGAATTGAGCAGTTGTCCATAAGAGCCTAGAATCATTTTTGAATAAATTTCTTAAAAGCCTAACTAGGTGCTGTTTCCTTTAGCACTACATTATAATTTAAAGTGAATGCTGAAGTGATTTCATGTAGGCTATTGCCAGCTGAACAAGTAGAGTAATATGTGTGCTCCTTACAGATTTGGGACATGCTCCAAGCCTCATCACTGCTTCACTTGCTGCTAGAGTTTAGCACACAAAATATCTGATGAGAGCTGTCACTCTAATGAAGATGTATTAGCTATATTGCAGATTACATCCAATGCAGAGAATTGCAAGTGATGTTTCACTGCCATTTTCCAGAGGAAACCAGGAATAGATATGTGCATTATCTGAAAAAACAGAGCTCTTTAGATCCCCACTGGTAATATCAAAACAGTTGTACAAATATAATCCTATAACATTTTGAGCAGCTGCCAGAGCTTAAATGATCGGAAACTGCCCAGTGATAACTGGGTAATTTTAAGAGCTACCAGTAGATCAAGACAAGACTCAATGTAGGATGATGAAGAAAGAAAGAGAGATGGAGAAACAGTAGGAAAAAAAAATTTTTCTTTATTAAACTAGAATTGTGTATAAGGAGCTGAAAACCAGCTTTGTGATAGAGACCAGTTTTTATAATAGATTTGTTTGACCGTTATCACAGAGATTTTGGTATGCACTTAAATGTCATTTACATGTACATCAAGACTCTTTCTTATTTACAGACCTGGGCAGGAAACAAGAACATAAATACGTCATATTTGGGAACTATAAATTGGAAGCATGGTGGTAGGAAAACTAAAAGAAAGCTAAGCAATCTAAAACAGTGCAGGCAGAATCAAGCAGTAGTCTCAAGAAAAATATTCATGGCATCTCAGTTTGAAAGCAGAAAGGAAAGTGTACATAGCTAGGGTGGGGGAGTATGTCTTCTGTACGGATGTTAATATTCAGTAAAAAATCATCATGGAAGAATATAAGCCTGAAATGTAAACAAGTACAATTACCAACATCAGCAGGTTTTATAGACACAAGAAATCACAAAGAGAACCAGAAAATATTAGGAAAAAAAATGTTAAAAATTATATTTGGAAGTTAGAACTTGTTGTAGTTTTGGATGGGACAGAGTTAATTTTCTTTTTAGAGGCTCAGACAATGCTGTGTTTTGGATTTTTGATGAAAACAGTGGTGATGTTTTTGGTTGTTGCAGAGCAGTGTTTACACAGAGCCAAGGACTTTTCTGCTTCTCATGCTGCTCTGCCAGAGAGGGGACTGGGGGTGCACAAGGAGCTGGGAGGGGACAGAACCAGGACAGGTGACCCAGACTGACCAAAGGGATGTCCCATACCTTGTGGCGTCATGCATTCAGAGTGATGGCGTTTGTCTTCCCAAGAAACCATTACGCATGATGAGCCCTACTTTCCTGGAAGTGGCTGAACACCTGCCTGCCCACGGGAAGCAGCGAATGAATTCCTTGTTTTGCTTTGCTTGCACGCGCGGCTTTTGCTTTACCTAGTAAACTGTCCTTATCTCAACCCAAGAGGTTTTTTTGCACTTTTATTTTTCTGATTCTCTCCCCCATCCCACCTGGGGAGAGCGAGCAAGTGGCTGTGTGGCACTTAGCTGCCTGCTGGGGCTAAACCACAACAGAACTTTTGTAGGACATTCAAATAACAACTTTAAAGGCAAAAGCACTTTAATAAGTATGTTATTGATAACATAGTCTTCATTGACAATGAACATTTTCTCCACTTTATTAAGCATACTGCTGTGGAATTTGAAAAGTCATAGCCAAGTGAGAATCTGTGTATTAAATCTTCCCCTGGTTACCCACAAAATTATCGAAAGAGCATTAAATGCTGAAGGAATGCTAACCATGGTAACAGAGACAAGAGAACTCTATTTGTCAATGTTTCCCCATAGCTAAAGCAGTGAAATAGAAGTAGATGAAACATTGATGTCAGTGCAAGCAGAAGAGAAGTCAGTCTCTCCTCATAACGTCATATTACATGGTGGGAAGAGGGGGTCAACATGATGGCCAATGTCCCTGCATTGCAGGACTATGGATAAGGAGCAGCACAAACTGCCTGATCTCCCTGTATCTGACACCTAAACATTCTGTTGTTCATACATAAGTCAACTTTAAATTCCAAGAAGTTAGAGTTGGGGCTACTGAAGCCTTCTCATCCCACTCAGTAAATCTGTACCTACCGACACACAAATATTAGTTTCCCAGGAGCGATTACCTTCTGCTGCTGAGAAAAAGAAAAATAGGGTGGAAACTCTTAGAGTGGAAGCTGTAACGATAGAGCAGAGGATTAGAATCCACTAGGAACAGGTGAGTAGGTCTATGTTCAATGTTAAACTGGCACACACATCAGTGACAAAAAACAAAAGCAAAGCTGTGGTGAAACACAGGTCAGATGAGGACACAGGATAACTAAAGATAAAAACAGCTGCCAGGTAGTAACCTTACATTGGCACACTCAGACATACAGAACCCAGGCCAGAATAAGGATGCTATTAAAAAGGCCTCAATTATTAACTGTTCTGTTGTAGAAACATCCAAAGAGATAGTCAGGACAAATTAGAAGTGACATCAAAGTTATAATACACTCGAAAAGCAATGAAGCTCATTAAGACATTAATTTGATAACAAAGCCATTCTCAATAGCAGAATGCATAGATAATATGTGTCTGTAGCAAGTCACAAATGCTGCACAAAAGATGCAATCCTAGCTATTGTTAGAATCATTTAGCAAGCACACAACCTGCAATAAGATAGAACACTATAGAGAAGAAGAATTTATAGAAGACTCTTGGAAAATAATCTCTCTTCACTTTTCTGAAAGCTTTTTGGTTTTAGGAGGTTGTAATCTTCTTATATTGATAGTCCTCACACAGTACATGAAACATTCTAGGAGGTAAAATCTTGAACAGACTGTTCACAAGACGTTATGAAAAAATAAAGTTTAATGGAAAATTGATTTATTTCATCTTAACCGTAGGAAGCACGGCTGGGTACTTTTGGAAAGAAGAGTCCCATATGCTTAGTATTTAATTAGTTATCATATTGTTGCACCTCTGTTGGCATAAGGACTTTGGTAATAAAAGTTTTGTGTGTTGCATTAACACCTTCAAATATTGATGTCTGTGATGGTGGAAAATAGTTAAACACAAGTTAGAAGCAATTATCCAGCTGGTTATCATTTAGACATTATTATTATGTTTATGGATATTTAGGCATGTATCATATATTTATTATTTGTCTGTTTATCTAACACGTCTGTGTTAAAAAGATCTGCATAATTAGATCACCTCAGTAAGGTAGCTGATGCCCACCAAACAAAAGGGATGTTAAAAAAGAAGTGGAAGAAAAGAGAAGGAAACAACTATTCCAGAAAAGGCAGAGATAGGTAATGCATGTTTTTCACTCAGATAACACTGTAACTGTTAACAAACTGAGCCACAGCAGAAACCTATGAGATAATATGGTTATCCTCATCATTCCACAGGTTGGGAAAAGGAGGTTAACTTTAATATGTTGACTTATTAGGTTAATAAACCTATTCCTTAATATGTTTTCCGCACAGCAGAATTGAGATTAGGGTCTAGCTTTCCTGGGTCTTCATTATACTCATTTTCAGAAGACAGAGTCTTTTTGAGAGTCAAATTCACAAAATTTTTAAGATATGATCATTGTGGCAGCCAATGGTCAATTAACTCAGTGCAGAATAGAAATTCTGCACAAAGCTATTTTCTGTCCTTAATTAAAAGACATGAAAAACATTGTGAGTATGAATGACCAATTACAGTATATCAGTATCAGACATTAATATAGAATAGATAAACACCTAATTAGGATGACTGAGACCATAACAGACATATGCTTAAATGGGATAAATAACACTTCCTGAAATGCTTATTCTTGTCTTCCAAGACATGTCAGTCTTACTTTGATCAACTGTTTAAGAACTACATTGATCTAGAAAGTATGGAATCATAGAGTATGCAGCAATCATTCTGGTAAAACAAGATGTGCTGTGATCTCATAAAAATATGCCAGAACTATTTAACTCATATGACAAATCCAGCTGCCTACTTATATTAGCTGTTCCACTGCCCTATATACAGGAAGAGTTTAAAAGGTGAAAAAATATAGTTAAAGGTCTCACAAGTAAGAAATAGTTTGACATATTTTTTGCTTAAAAATATTTTTAAAAATAAGTAATATTTAAAATATAAGTAATATTTAATATTTAAAAATAGCACTGTAACAGCGCTATTCGGATTCTCAGAAGAGTTCTTACTAGTTAAAAAATATTTTAAGATATTTATTCTACCACAGACCCTTCAGTTACTGTATGCACTCCGAAACAATCACAGCATGGAGAACCTTTTTTGTAGCACCATTTTGAAAGATGAGGTAAAAAATATGTCTGTTGGAAATATAACAGCACAGTCATATCGAAATACAACAATTCAGATACATCCCATCACAATTACTAAAAACAGTTTTTAATTTTAGGGTAAAATTTTGTCTGATTCATCAATGATTCAAAGACTACTGTCATTTGGTCACTTCTTTCCAATACCAAATTCCTTGGTTCTGCAGGAAATTACATGAGCAACCTTCTACCATGTATAGGGTATGGTTCAATGTTTTTCAAAGATTTCCGATTCTGTCAGCTTATATATATATATTAGCTTTCTTATAAACGTATCAGAATTATTGCAAATGGTATTGTTTTTAGTTTGCATTGTAATATTCTTTGGAATCTTCAGAACAGTCCATTCTGGCTTAGCTTAACCTACAACTTAAACTGACAATGTATTGCACATTTAGTTTGCTAGATTTCCTAGCAAATTTCAAATTTCCTATTAGTAAGATTGTTTTACATAGTTGTGCAGCAATTTCAAAGACAGAATGTAACTGCTAAATGACAGGAAACAGCAATTGCACTATAGCTAATTGGGAGTTAGGACTATACTTTACCTGAAAGTATGAATAGCCAATTACTTATAAACAGCTTAATATGTAAGAATATAAAGTCATTTTTTCAGTCTCACTATAATGAAATTTTATTGTGTATGATGGAATAGTATGAAAATTTTTAGCAATTGCTCCTGAGTTCATAACAGTGACCACTATTTCTCACGCAGTGAGATTAAACTTAAATGCAGTGAGATGACAGATCTTTAGACATTGTTTTAATGTCTAAATTCAAGGGATATATGAGCCCAGAATCCTAGAAAAGATAAATCTCCATGTATCCCCTAACCTTCATGATTTTCATTTACATTATTCACAAACACCATTTTGTGTTGTTGCTTTTTTTTTTTTATTTTAATCATTTACTGTGCTCTACAGAACTACCTGCTGTGCCTTGGGCAAGAACACACACTATCTGTTTTAAGGGCTTGATTTTATGTGGTATTTTTTAGCTATGATAGTAAACAGGCCTCACTTTTTAGCCTTATGTGAGTTTAAAAAAAAAAAAAAAAGATAAAGAAAGAAAGAAAGAAAGAAAGAAAGAAAGAAAGAAAGAAAGAAAGAAAGAAAGAAAGAAAGAAAGAAAGAAAGAAAGAAAGAAAGAAAGAAAGAAAGAAAGAAAGAAAGAGGCCTCTAAACCAGACTAAAATTCCCTTCAAAATCTTTGAGATAATGACAAAAATGGAAGACTGCAACCTTTCTTTCTTAGTCTAGCTCGTCCTTGGAAATTTCTTCCGTTCCTACTATCCAGGCTTAACCTTGATTAGCTTGTCAGTTCTAACAAAATCAGAGCACAAATGAGTGCTGTTGCCTTTCAAAGCACTCTGCACCGCATTTCTATACAACTTAACAAGTTTGTTTTTGAACTCCATGCAGACTAAAGACTTAAAATGGGGGAAGTGGTCAGAGATCAAGGCAGCTAGAACCCATAGCTAAACTTCAACACAGACTAGCACTGATGCTTAGTGCTTTAGTGCTTCAGATCAGCACAGTGAAATTGAGCGGTGGCAGATTAAAAGAATAGTTGAATGGTAGTATTATTTTAAACTGCAACGTGAGAACAAAGGTAACCCCTATCTTTTTATGGCTGCATAGAATGTGCTATCAGAATATAAAATAATTTGTATTAATTTCTGGAGCCAGAACAAATAGATAATATAGCTATTGCCGCAGTTGTCAGGCAATAACAAAAAAAGTCCTGTATGCTAGGGCGGCATATAATGATGCCCCACTAATAGACTATCAAACACAATGTTAGGAAGGAGAGTGTAATAGCTGAAATATTTCTAAAATTTTGAAAGAACTTCCATATTGAAATTGGAACAATTTGATAGGTGATTGCTGCTTCTATCAAAGCTGAATACATCCATGTTAACACAAACAGTGCATTAATTATAAAATTTCTATTGTTATGAGTTGATTAGCTTTAGTATCTCCAACCTATTCAAATGCATAGTTCAGAACATTGCTGTACCTAATTTGATTTCCCCCAGAGCAGTACATGATGTGTTATTTGATGCCCTTCAAAGGACACTATTAGCCAAGCTATAAAGTGTCTGATTTTATTAGCTTTGCTGGGTTTTATCAGTTTGTAAATGTGTTATTTTCTCCATTTATTGTGCCTATGGGATCCAGAGATAGAGTGAGCTTCAACTTAATATGTTGTCGGAAGGTAGCAGTGGCCTCACTTTAGCACTCTGCACTGTGATGCAATGACATTGAAGGTAGAGTCATGAAAACACGAATGTCAGGGCCATTTATCAAGGCAATTCGTCACTGCTATAAAACTCTGCTGTGACATTGAATTCAACAGTAGATTTTTGTCTTAAATAGAGCAGAGTGTTCCTGTGTTATAACCACCTATCCCTAGTAACAGAATAAGATGTAGTTAATAATAAGGAAGTAGGTCGCACAGATGTACAAAAAGAGACAGAAGGAAAGTTCTTGGCATGGAATTCTGGGAGGTAGGAGCTTTTGGAAGTGTTTAGTTGTCAATACCTTTATTTAAGATTTGTGGGGTAATATATTGCAGACGGATTCAATTCACCTTGGAACTGTTATGAATAGCACAAGAATTGCTGGGATGATCAGCAGGAAACATATTTGTTGTGATATATTTCTAAGGACAATAAACAATATACTGGTATAAACGGTCCACCTAGTACATTTTAATGGCATGTCTAGTATTTTCTGAAAGCTCTTTTACAGTAGTTACCAGATACAGTAGTTACCAGATACAAATGTATGTTTTACCACAAATTTCCTGCTGTACAGCCCTATTTTCACATCAGGCTGTCTTCTTACTATATTCTGATTGTTAAATGAGTCATATTTACATTAATGCATACTTTAAAAGCTTTTCTCTTTAATTCAAGGTTTTATCTGAAAATTAAGACACATATCTAACAAATAATATCTCTTCAAAATTCAAAAGCCCAGAACTCTGAAGTACTTTAACAAGTTTTGATTTGAAATGTTCTTCATAACAACATGCAAAGAACTTACAAAAGAAACTAAAACAAGTATAAAGAGAAAAAAAAAGATGCCATCAAGTTATTACATTAAGCATATACAGTACATGGAGGATTTTTTTATGTGCTTACATATATATAATATTTTATATATTTTAATGTTTTCATTAGCTCAGTAAGTTTAACTCTCAATGTCCTTTATTTATCTTAATTTATTCCACTATGTCTTTTCAGAGGCTTATAGTTATTTATGTGTTTAAGCGCAGGAACTAAATTCAGATTATACTTACATATAAAGCACAAACGATGCAGAGGAAAAACCCAATCTTTCAACAGCAGAAGAGTGTCAAAGACTCATAAAACTCAAAATGAGTGTTTCAGGAAATGCAAAAAACACTAGAAGCATCTTGTGAAAGATGTTATTAAGAAACTGTGTAGCTTATTATGTTTTCCTTTTACCTAGTAAGATAACACAGTCATGTTTCTCCATTCCCAAAATTTGGATCCAATGGACAAATTATGTAATTCTAGTGAGAGGCAATGGATTTAGTACCAACATACAAGTATAATATATACTTGTATACAGGAGAACCACTTCAGAATTCATGTATGAGACACTTTTCCTCCCAGAAGTTTACCTTAGTTTAGTTACTATATTCTCAGTAGGACTTTAAATAGATTTGCAATCTTTTTTCAAGAGCTGGTCTAAAGGGCACAAGGCAGTGCCATTAAAGAACACCTAAATTCATTCTTTACTTTTGTGATGAAATTTGAGTTTGCAATGTTACTGTATCACTTCACTGTGACTACTGTACCACTACTTTCATTCAGGACAAGCTCAAATATTCTTAAACTATATGTTTTCTTGTTTCCAAATGGAAAGAAAAGGAAAGAAAATATGGCAGATGGAGAATGAAAAACATCTAACAACTACAAAATTGTTAGAAATAGAACAAGTCTTTCCTTTGTGAATATAGAGAAGCAAACAATGCTGCATATTTTGCCTTTGCAATAGCTAAAAATTAAAATATACTAACAAAAATGGATAAGTTAATACTTATTATGTGTCATTTTTATTGTGATAGCATTCTTTTGACATTTACCAAATTATCTGTTGTACGAAGCAATTCCACCACAGCATTATCACGCTTTGAGGATAGTATGAAACCAACATTATCAGTAGCTTGTGCAAGAGATTATTTGTGAAATCCCATAGCAATGTTTCAAATGTAATTAAAACTGCAGAATATCAGGAACTCTAGTAGTGTTTCTGTATTGGACTGGATATCCAAAGCACACACTAAAGATTATTGTCTCCGCATCATTCCACCTGTGCAAGCTGCTTTTACAAAGTCTACAGGTTAACAAGTGTTGATATTAGATTTTAATGTTTGCTGATAATTAGTTTTTGTTTCAGTCAGTAAAACATACAGCTGGATACATACAGTCTTCATAAATAAAGGTCTGAAAGCAGTCTTGGGGACTTGGTCTCTGATTTTGAACAGTACGTTAAAGACCCTTGGACCTTGAACTCTGGAGTAGGGGCTAAGATCTGTGGATCCATGTGAAATACTTCTCTTCCTCTTTACCCTGCAGGATCCCTAAATGACTCAAGGATTTTGGTGATTCTCAGCTAAAGATCTGACTATAGTAAGGCATTATAATTACTTAATATGTGACTCTAGGTTTATGTAAACATAGGTGAAAAGCTGGAACAAGTAGTTATGATATTTGGTTTAATACCATCTAAATGGATTAGTCATATGTATATATATATTTTTTTGGATGGCTGGGGGGTTGTACAATGGTTATGTTTTATGTGCTATGCTTTACTTCTTTGTGTTATTAAGAAAACAATAATACATTAATGGTTTGTTGGGATTTCTTCTACTGCAGTCTGCTGTGCTCCAGTTTTCAGCATCTAGATGTGATTTTGTGAAATTTGAGGAAGATTTAAGAGTTAAGAAATACAAGCTATCATAAGAAAAAGTGTAATTTCTGGAGGCTGAACTGTGTCTTTGAATTATGACAATAATGTTTGTTTACTAAGCTATTAATTTTGTAAAGCCCTTCTGCTGTTAGTTATTTTGAGTATTAAATTTATTTGCCAGTAGAAGTGATAAAAAATCACTGTGCAGAAACATATTCTAACGTTTTATTTTCATCAAGAAAATGAACCATTATTAAGTTGGTTTTTAAAACTTTTCCTTTTGCCATGTCTATAGTTAAACCCTTTTGCTTGGGGTTATATTAGAGAAAATGACCCAGTAGACACATTGCCAACCTACTTGATTAAAGGCATTTGAAACTAAATTTCTTTAGTACTGTCCTTGCACGAAGAATAATACTGCAAAGTCATTTGCTTTTATTACCATGTCCTTCATACAGCCATATTTGTATTTTCTCAAGATCTGTCTGCATTTACGCACAATTATCTGCACATAAGTT
Source organism: Chauna torquata (assembly GCA_013399475.1). Taxonomy (NCBI): domain Eukaryota; kingdom Metazoa; phylum Chordata; class Aves; order Anseriformes; family Anhimidae; genus Chauna; species Chauna torquata. The sequence goes on along the minus strand of VXAL01009525.1, from coordinate 28,285 downwards.
CTTCAGCATTTCTTTCTAAAACCAATGCAAGAAAATGCATTTTAGAAGAGGAGATAAGGTTCAAGCTGTCAAATTTTTGACAAATTTTGGTGGTGGTTCTCTGTAACCATTCAGGAGTTAATCATAAAAGCAGTTAACTTGAGGTAGCTTTCCCTTGAGATAAATAATACTTGGCAGGTTTATTTCAGTTTTCTGCCTACAGGCCAACCATTCTGCCACTGGCCATTTGCCTTGATGTCTGTCATCTGGTTTTGATCTCTTCCCCATTAGTGTACAAAGTAGATCAAAACTGGGCAATAAGCCATTTGGATTCTGTAAGGTCAAACATTTTCACAGCAAAGGATATGGAGGCAACCGTTTGCCAATAAGTTTGACAAAATGTGAGGGATTTTAGAATGAGTACATCTTCAACTGGATTTTAGCCATGAAAGCACATAACCTCTACTACAGCATTGTAAAATTTGGAAACAGATACCTAACAGAAGGCTAACTGAGATTATGGAGAGACAACTGTTTGGCTCATTATAAAGTCAGATGTGTTCTATGGCATTTGAGTGGACAGCAGAGACCCTGACATTAACACATGGCTCATTAGAAGTGAATTTGAGCTTGGCCTTTTTCTTCACTTAAACAAAATAGCCAATATACACAGGATTCTTCTTGAAAATACCTGTGCCACCTCTCAAATATGTATAGTCCTAATTTAAAATTAAGACA
>VXAL01009525.1:248-26425 GCA_013399475.1 Chauna torquata | reverse complement strand
TTAACTTGAGGTAGCTTTCCCTTGAGATAAATAATACTTGGCAGGTTTATTTCAGTTTTCTGCCTACAGGCCAACCATTCTGCCACTGGCCATTTGCCTTGATGTCTGTCATCTGGTTTTGATCTCTTCCCCATTAGTGTACAAAGTAGATCAAAACTGGGCAATAAGCCATTTGGATTCTGTAAGGTCAAACATTTTCACAGCAAAGGATATGGAGGCAACCGCTTGCCAATAAGTTTGACAAAATGTGAGGGATTTTAGAATGAGTACATCTTCAACTGGATTTTAGCCATGAAAGCACATAACCTCTACTACAGCATTGTAAAATTTGGAAACAGATACCTAACAGAAGGCTAACTGAGATTATGGAGAGACAACTGTTTGGCTCATTATAAAGTCAGATGTGTTCTATGGCATTTGAGTGGACAGCAGAGACCCTGACATTAACACATGGCTCATTAGAAGTGAATTTGAGCTTGGCCTTTTTCTTCACTTAAACAAAATAGCCAATATACACAGGATTCTTCTTGAAAATACCTGTGCCACCTCTCAAATATGTATAGTCCTAATTTAAAATTAAGACATTATATATTTCACTTCACAATTAAAAATTTAGTACTGGCTAAAAAAAAAATATGCAGGGATAGGAATGGCATGACAAGAGGGAAAATCAAATAAATGTTAATGTTCCTGTCTCTGATGGCACTGCATATCTAGCTTTTTCCTTGTTCATGATAGCTAGCTGCAATGCAGAACAGATAGTAAAGTGCTATCACTACAGTACCACCTTTAAAGCATTACATGTAGTTAAAGGTGACTTACCATTTCTGTCACAAAGTCTGTTTTTATAAGTTCACTATACTAATTTGCATTATTCTGCAACTTGCCATCCTGGACTATGATGAATTAATAGCCACCTTGGAATCAGTGGCAAAACTCTCACTGATTTCAGTAGGACCAGAATCTCACCCAGGATTTATGCAATAATGTAAATTTCTCCATTGGTAAACATCCTTCTGCAATGCATTGAAAATACAGTTTTGATGGAATAACATCATAAAACATTTTTAAAAAGGAAGGAAAATTCAGACACTGGACCTTATATGCAGGTATAGATTACCAGATGTGCTAAATGCTTGTAGCTCCCTTCAATAGTAAGCACCTGTTGCCTACCAGAGATAGTGTGCATCCCTGCCTTCTCCACACTGCTGATACTATATCAAGATACATGTTGGTCCTCCACAAAATACAACCTTATCAAATGAGACCATATCAAAGGGAAGGTTCACTTTATGCCATATCATAGCGAAATATCTGATAATAAAATTGAGTTTTGATACAGTTTTAAATCTGTCTAAAGATTCATAATAGGAAAATCAGTAGTTTAAATACTGTTCATCAGATCATGATCATTAGAATCCCATTGATTTTTATTGGTTTATGCCAGCTGAAGACTTTTTTTCTGTAATGAAATTTTTGCAATATATGCTAGGATATATTGTTTTTCTTTTTTTCTGTTTGTTTGTTTGTTCAAAGAAATTAGGCTGTGAAGAAACAGCTTTCATGAACTTGACATAGATACATGTATTTAGAGCTGATAACTGTCAGGGGTGGTAGTTTATGTTTAGAAGTCTAAACTTACTCAGAATCTGAAAGTCAAGTTGTTTTTCTTCTCATAGCTTTTTTTATAGCTCCTAATAACAACGTGGTTCTTGATATTTAAAACATTCTTTCACCTGTTCCTGACATCTGTTGCTTAGTTTTGATTATTTGCAGGCATTGTCAAAAAGAAGATAGATTTATTTTTTAAAAATAATATACATAGAAATATATAGTTGGTTTTTTGTTTTTGTTTTTGTTTTTGTTTTTGTTTTTGTTTTTTACTAAGTAATTGGGACTATGTAATAGANNGTAATTGGGACTATGTAATAGAAAGCTAATTTGGCCTCTTTTTTTTTTTAAACCAAATCATCTTGCATGTAAGCTATAGCTATGCATTGCTGTCATTAGATTTTCTAAATGCATAGCTAATATTGAGGAAATCAAAAGAAATTAAAAGAAGTAGCTTCTAGAAAAAGTCTGTCAAATTGTGTAGAAATTAAGTGCATATTTCTGCTGCATATATATATTGCAATATATGCTGTTTCTTTTAATAAAGATATCTGGTTTAGTTTAGGTGCAGAGGTTTAGTTTCAGAGTAAACAATGAGAGGTATAGAATGACAATATCTACCTGTATTCAGTTCTATCCATTTTTGCCACTAATAATATTAAAAGATTTTAATATGGTAATTATTTTCAAGAAATAGTACTTTAATGGTGCTTCTTTTACATAAATACTGGGATTAATTTGTAACACTGCTGCTATTTATAAAACCTTAGGGGCTTAATGGTGTTCATTGTCTCATTACCTTCTAGTAACTAAAGTCAGGATAGCCATATATATATATGCTATATATATGATGATATATATATACATATACTCAGATTTCATTTCTTTCAGTGGAGTGTGTATGGATGAAAGGAGAGTATATCCAGACTCTGAGCATAAGTGCCAAGTAATGGATATTCTTTCCTTGAAGCAATGAACTCTGAAGACTGTCATATGTGGGGAAGAGACTGTACAATGAGCTCAGAAAAGTTACTCAGAACTAGAAAGTGTTGTTACTCAACACCAAGTTCTGTGTAGGCGTTCTTAGCACATCCACTCATAAGAAAATATGAATATAAACCAGCTACTGTTATGTAAGTGAATACTAAATCAGGAAAGATTTAATTTCAAACAGCACTGTGCATATTGAGATGTGAATGAAAGCTCTTCATAAATGCAATAATTTGTGAGCAGAAAAACGATTTTTCAGATGCCTTTTGAGCTTCTAGTATGTTGAGTCATTCAAAATGAATGTGAAAACAAAATTCTGCACAGAAACTATGACCTTCAACAAAGTTATCTCTGCCTAAATATATATAAATTAAGAAATATGAGATACCTCAAAAAATAAAAGGAGAAAGTAATACACTATTCATGTTCAATATGCAGAGAAAATTACTCATGTGTATTTAAATTTTTCCTTTACAACATTCTAAGATACTAAAGTAGAATTCTTTTTAAAGTCAGTAGGACTTGTACTCATTTCAGAGCTAGGATTTTAACATTCCAGTAATCCAAAAAAGATGTTAATTGATGATAAATCCTCACTACAGGTAGAAATCCCTTGGAATTCTTAGTGTTGCAGTTATGAAAATATATGATAAATTCTCCTGCTTGAATCATTGTCATAGATGTACTGGAATATTTTAGGTAGTCAATGGTGTTTCCTCCTTAGTAATCCCCTACAATTGTACTAAAGGCAACATTAATATCAGATTACAAGAAAAAATATTTCTGACAATTAATCAGATTATAATAGTGGCTACAAGATTAGCTATGCATGTGTTTTACCGACAAGTGAAAATAAGTCACTCTGTGTTGAAACAACTGAGATATAAAACTGATAGAGGAGAGTCTCCTAATAGGATGTAACACTGGAATTCAAAAGTTTCTCCTAGGGTCTCATTAGACCTCTAACCCTGAATTTTAGGGAATATGTGAAGTTTTTCATCCATTGAGCCCTAGGAACTGCTGGGAGATGCTTTCTTTTCATCCTTTTTTTGTTCACTAGTCTTGCTTATCTTGGCACTCAATGACTGTGAAATACTATGTCATTATAGACTTGGAATTTAAATGGTACTGACAACTACTAATGTAGATGAACATTAATTCTTAATTGAACCCACAAAATAATTGCAAATATTACAAATTAAAATAGAAAATAGTGCTGCTACCAATAATAATAAATTCTTTTGGCCTCCACGTCATATGAGACAGGAGATATATTGCAGAGTTTATTCATTTGCTCAATTGATATAGAGTAGTTTGCCCAAAGTAATTAATTGACCAACATGAAAGGATATATTTGGCAAAAGTAAGAGGGTAGTAAAGGAAAACTTGACAGCAACTTCTCCAATTAAAAACTGAAAGGAATAAATAGCTCATGATAGAGCTTTTTAGTTAGCGCCAAACACTAGCGTAATGATTGCAAGATCTTACTGAGATTTTGCTTTAAAATTACATGAAATCACCTATGCTTAGAAAGAGTGCAGATCTCTCAAAAATTTAGGTCTTCCCGAGGAAGATAAAAGTGTAATCCAAACTGCATCAAAAAAGAGTACAATTTAAAATTTAGGATCAGTTCTCAAATATATTTTTAATTCTTTCAGTGCTGTAGGAACAATCAGTGACTGGAATTAGTTTATCAAGATCCCATGAGGACATGCAATCGATACAGAGCAAGCAGCAAATGGCATTCTTACTAAGAACTACGAAGCAACAGGTAGATTTCTGACAGGAAGTTCACAATTTCTTATCATATAAGCATAACATTTACATGTATCAAAATATATGTTCAGTGATTCCTCTCTTTGAAATGTACTTATCCGCTTAGAAAACTAAAAATGAAGATAAGTTCTATTTTTTCCCTTTTGTCTCTATTTCTGAAGTTAACATGCATTTTAGGCCAGCAATTTTCCATTTATACATGGTTTTTGAATGATAGTGTCTCAGTCTGCATTTTCAGTGTTGAGATCAATGGTGATATATATTCTAAATATCATTCATTTTTCTTTTACATCTGTAGTCACCTTTTAACTAATTAAATTTAATAGTCTTCTAATTTTGAGAGAGCAAAATTGATTGGAACTGCTATGTTTTCCTTAGAATAAGTCTACAGCCAGAAATGCAAAGCTTCTGTTGGAAATGTTAAAATCTCTTTCCTTTTTCCTGTCTATGTTTATCAAAATCTTGTAAGTAAAATCAATTAAAGGTAAGTTTAGAATCTTCTTCATTTATTTATTTATTTTTCCTTCATGGGTGAAGTTTACATATGATTGCATAGCTCCTAGATAATTAATTTGCCTACTATTCTTTCATCTTTGATCAATATTTCACATTTTGGCAGCATTTATTTTTAATAGTGCCCTGCAGTTTTTTGACTTTGTTTAATTCACATTTTATTTTCAGTACACAAAAACAGAGCTGGAACTTCCATAGCTGAGAAAAGCCCAGCAACAATCAAGTGCACCTAAGAAGAAGAAAACATTTTATCAACCCCAAAAAACTGAACTTATATTCTGGTATTATGTAATGTAACTCTATAACATTAAAGACAGTTTGACATTAAGCTCTACTGTTTCTGTAGTGATGCTGTTCAGAGATCTGCAGGCATAATCCATTTTACTGGAAGCTGAGAAATAAATCTCAGGAACTTAAATGTAGTTTAGAGAGATCATATAATGATTGCACTGAAATAAAGTAACTAAAGATATTTATTAAAAGGTCAGAAAACAGGGCAAATCAGGTTGTCAAAGGTGGTGCCCAACACAGTGCACAACATTTTTCACCAGAATTATTTTTCTCTTAAAAAGAAAAAGGAAATGAAAAACAAAAGAATATAACTGAGAACAACTTTGAAATATGAATTTGCATCACGCTTAAAAAGCCTTGGCAACCTACAAGTTTTACCTAAAATTACTAAATTTATTGCTCTTGCTTATCAAATTTTAAAACATATTTAACAAATCTAAAAATGCAAATGTACACAGTAAAAAATGTGATTATGTTGATATAATATATTGCCTTGCTAGCATAAGGCAAGTAGTGTTATATGATTTGGATTTATACTCAGATGTAAGGCAAAGTAAAGTGTCTCCAGCCACCAAAGAAATACAGATATCCATCAAAACAAATGCTATATCATAATATGAAGCTCAAAAAATAAGTTCAGCATTTTAAAATGGTATACTGTTAAATGGTAATAAGGCCTGATCTTGAGTTAACAGAGATCATTGTGTCTTGAGAGAAGGTAGTGGAACTACACCACTTCAGCTCTGATGACACAAAATAAAGCTCCAGTGCTATTGAACACTTAGTGGGATTTAGCTGGAGTGAGAGAGCTTGGGTGTTCTGAACAACAGTTTAAGAGTGTTGGCTTTCTTTCCTTTATGAGCAATTTTTAAAATTTATTCCTGCTAGAGATATCATATTAGTTAATTCATCAGAATGGGACAAAACCTTTAAGTCTCACTCTGGGACAGAGACAAAAGACTTGGTGTAGCTTTTTTTCATATAAAATGGGGAGGAAAGATGATAGAAAAAGTTAACACTAAAATTTTTTGGATAAAGGTATATCAGAAAAATAAGGAGTTACCATGAACATCTCTCCAAAAGTATGCTCAGAAAAATGAATTTTATGTGTTTTGTTGTCACATTTTCTGCAATGCAGCAATATACTGTGAAAAGAGGAACACAATAAGGTAGAGGCCATCAGGAAATAAATACTGGTGTGCGGCTAGGGACACAACTGCCCTAGGTACTTAGTTTTCAGCCTGAGGATGCCGTTTAAGTTAGCAGTCATTTCATTACAGTTCATAAACGGATCACATCAAAACTAGTCATAAGAAATCACTGTATTTCTATGCCAGCCTAGCTGAGACCAACAGTGCCTCCTGTGATTTGAAAATGAGCTATTCCAAAATGCTTTAAGGATCAGAATTACATTTCAGCCATCTATAAGGTCAATTACACAGCCTTAGGAATAGTAATGTTGCTTATGAAGTGGGGAAATAACCAGAGGATAAAAAAAAAAAAAAAAAGGCAGTTGTACCAAAATAAACGGAAAATGTGTCTATCTAATATTTGTGGATCTTAAAAAAAAGTGTTCACTATTGCAGTTTTCACATAGTTTGATTCAGAGAACAGTTACGGCATCAAACTCATTAACACAGTCAAAACCACTAAGTTTATAGATCCCTTTCAGATTTTGTCATAAATGAGCACTGGGATCTTTTTTTTTTTTAGCTCTTCTGCCTACACATACAGGCAGAATTCAAGGCACCTGAAAAGTTCAGAGTGAAAAAGTGCTGCTTATTGAGACAGTAGCTTAAAGAAGACTAAGGGTTGGAATTTTCAGCCTAGGTACCACTGAGGGAGGATCAAGTCCTTTGTAGGATGTAATCTTTAAACTGCTCAGCTGTAAATAAATGGCCTTTAGCATATGCTTAAATATACAAAACTCTTGCAGGATCAGTAAAGCTTCTCTTTGCTTTACTTTAGAAACATGTGCTTATGGGTAAATTTTTAAAAAATGCCAAAATGAAACATTAATTCCCATCTGTCATGGTTTGGGCTGTGACAGAGTTAATTTTCTTCATAGAGGCTCACAAAAGGCTGTGTTTTGGATTTCTGATGAAAATAGTGGTGATAACACACCAATGTTTTTCGTTGTTGCAGAGCAGTGCTTACACAGAGCCAAGGACTTTTCAGTGTCTTGTACTGCTCTGCCAGAGAGGAGGCTGGGGGTGCACAAGGAGCTGGGAGGGGACAGGACCAGGACAGGTGACCCAGACTGACCAAAGGGACATCCCACACCACATGGTGTCATGCTCAGCAATAGCAGCTGGGGTAAAGAAGGAGGAAGGGGGGGATGTTTGCAGTGATAGCATTTGTCTTCCCAAGAAACCACAACACTGTCTAATTTAAAGTTTCTATATTCTCCATGTTGTTTTCTGACTGTAATAGAAACATTATTTTCAAGCTTATTTGCAAAGCACACACTGAAATTTAAACATAGAGCTTATAATCAAATTGATGAAAAATGTATATCTAAAACACTTAGATTACTTGAAAACATTTCACTGTGAAAGATTTTTTTGAGCTTACATAGAATTATAGAATTATAGAATATCCTGAGTTGGAAGAGACCACATGGATCATTGAGTCCAGCTTCTGGCTCCACACAGGACCAGCCAAAAATCAAATCATATTTCTATGAGCATTGTCCAAATATTGTAAGTAGTTGCTATATTATTTTAACAGGAAATTAATGTTTCTGTTATCTGATCTAATTTGTATATATTTGGTTATGTATTAAGTAATTGTACATTGGCATGTAAGACTTAACATGCTTCATGGCTGCACTGATCTATAGATCATATTAAGTGTTCATATAATGAAGTAATAGTAAGTGAGTATGAGTGCATGCTTTACAAATTATGATTGCAGACAATTCAGAATTACAGGTCCTTACTTCTCAACAAGAGAAGTACAGTATTTCCATTACACAAAATGAACCAAGCATGGATTCTGCATATCTATCAGCACTACTTTATGTAAGTTCTCTGCTCACCAGAGTGGAGAGTGATCACCACTGCACATAAACGCTTCAGTGATGTATAGCCAGGCCAGGCAGGTTACTAAGCTTGAGAGAATTCACATTGCATACTGTTTATGGCATCAGTATAGCAACTGTGGACTATGGCAAGGGAAGTTTTGCTTCCCTTGGTACCTCTAATAGTAATTCTTTGTGCACTGGCCTTTTGTGGTAAAGAACAAGAACTTGAGCTCAGTAACCATTCCAGCTGAATGAGCTTTATTAGTATGCAGCACATATGCTGAACAGGAAAATGCCATCATTTTTTTAAATTTGCTTGTCTGTAGTGCAGCTTCCCTGAGATAGGTTTGGCTCACTGAATAACAGCAGCTATAGACAGATTTTTTAAAGTGCCATAGAAGATGAAAGTTGATCTTGTGAATTCAAGTCCAAATCCAGGTATTTCATTTAACACTTCTGCTTTACACTCTGGCAGGTTAGAGGATCAGGAAATGTATGTTGTTATTAATTTCTGACTTCTTTAGCAGTTAAGGTTTCTGGCCAGAACTTATAACCAACAGGATGGAATGATTAGGACTCTTCCAGCATTAAATTACAGCTTTCTTATTGCAGATTTTTAGTTGACAAAACACGCTGAAATTCAAGTAAGCTTCTTCAGTGTTTACCACGTACATTTCCTCATTCCACTGTATTAGCAGGGAAGCCTATGCCTCAAAGGTGACCTTATTGGCCCGGGATAGCTGTCTAGCTAGTCACTATGCCAGGCTATGAATGGACCCTGTTGCCATAACAAGTGCACCAGGGATGTTACTGCTTGCTGGTATGTGGTGGTTTTACCCAGCTAAACAGCAGAACTCCACCACAACCACTCGCTTACTCCCCCTCCTCAGAGGAACAGGGGGAGAAAAGATGATGGACAAGGTTTCAAGGGTTGAAATAAGGATGATTTAATTAAAGGGAAAAGAAAAAAAAAAAGCAATAATACAAGCAAAGGCTGCATGGAAGCAAAGAGAAGGAAAAAAAATAAAATTCCCTACTTCCCGTCAATGAGCAGTGTTCGGCCACGTCGTGGGAAGCAGGGCCTCAATACGTGTAACGGTTGTTTGGGAGGACAGATGTCTTCATAATGAGAGCCCCCCCTTCTCCTTCCCCTTTCCCAGCTCTTATTGCTGAGCGTGACACCACATGGTGTGGGATATCCCTCTGGTCGGTTCAGGTCAGCTGCCCTGGGGATGTCCCCTCCCAGCTGCTGCCCACCCCCAGCCCACTGGGTCTGGGGGGTCTGGAGAGTCTGGGTGCTGTGCCAGCCCTGCTCAGCAATAGACACAGCACTGGTGTGGTGTCAGTGCTGTTCTAGCTACAGGTGCAGAGCACAGCGCTGTATGGGCTGCTGTGGGGAAAGGTAACTCCATCCCAGCCAGACCCAGTACATATACATGGATACAGCTTCTGGAACAGCGTCCAACCCACAGCCAGAAGGGAGGGCTCCTATTAAAATTAATAGCCTACTTACTCCATTTTGTCAATGTATTATTGAAATAGTATTCTTTCAAGGTTGCACAGCTGGTTTAATGCTGTTTATGTTTTAAGCCAGAGTGGATAATTAAATAGGATAGAAATGAGCATAGAGTTATTCATGACAGAAAAGATGCCAAGAACTGTACAACAAAGGCATCTTGCTGATAAAACAAAGAGAAAAGATAAATTTACTGCAAAACTATTAGTCTATGGGCTGTCTTTGTTCTTCTGCAGAAGAAATTAGCTCTATCAGAACTTTTTTCAATTTTTGATACATTAAAACAAGTCTCCAATTGTTACTTCTATTGCAGAAGCTCTTATATGAACACAGCATAGGACAAGCAAAATGTCATGAGATCCCCAAATTTTATGGATTTAAAGATACTATTAATACATGACAAAGTAACTTCTCAGGTAACCCCAGATTATATAACAAATGAGGACAAGAATTCTGAAAAACGTGGTGATATTATGAAGTCTATATACTAGCCTATAATGTTACATTTCATTAATTGGTTCATTTCAGGGAGTGGGGATGCATGTGCTGAATGCCATCTAAGTCTCATTAGCATATAAGTGCATTGATTATTCTTGTTGATGATATATCTGTGGTAATATTTGACTACTGCAGTCCTATGAATTTGATCAGGAAAACTTACTCAACTTGTTTCTCCCACAACCTTTTGGAAGCAGTAAGAACCTAATTTTATGATTTAATTGGAATTCTACTCAGAGAGACTAAGAAATCTTACGTCCATTTTTTTTCCAGTGAAATATCTTTAAAATAGCTGGTTCTTCTGTTTCCAGATTAAAGGAAAATCCATAGCATACCACCTTCTTCCAAAGGTTTTAATGGGTTTCTTATAAAAAAATGAGGCAAGTTAAGCTGTTTAGATGGCCTGTTATTGTTTCAGAAGGGGAAGTGGGGCTTACTGTAGATACAAAGTAATGTGATGGCATGTGGGTCTGCAAAGTATCCTGAAACAAGCTCGTTCAAAACTAATGGCTTTAACAACTGATCTGATATAAATTAGATTTCTGTGCATGAGTGTGTGTGCAAATACAGATTTAGACCAGTATAATGTATATATCTATGATCACTACTTTCTGTGGAAGCAAAAATATGGAATCAATGGTGCACTTCAGCGAACATCTTAGGTTGCCTCATTTTGTCAGATGAGGTGTGAGCAACATAGGATCAATGTATGGAAAATATTGTTTCACAGCAGAGAGCAGACATGGACAGAATTATGCTTTTGGAAAAGCTATTTTATGGCTTATATAATCGTCTAAAAGCAAAATTAGTTCTACAATATTTTGCTGAGCATTCTACTGGTTGTTCAGTCTGTCATAATATATAAAATTTCATTGCTCTGATACTACTGCATCAGCTTTTCTAAGGTACTGCACAGCAGACACAATTAAGAATAAGCTAATGTTTTTAGATGTTATTTTTTTTCCAGCCTTAGAGCTCTCTTTTGAGAAGAATGTTTTATTTTATTTTTTTCCAAGTCAGGATTTTATATAGATTGTTAAGCACATTTTCTGAGTTCTCCTCATTTAAGATTTCACATTCATTACCAACTTTCAAGTGGCTNAGTAGCAAGATATTTTCCTAGGATAATACAGGGTAGAATAAACTGAAAAAGGAGCAGAACCGACATTTCTTAGATCTAGAGCTAAAGCACAGTTGACTTTCATTCTTCCTGATGGAGCTTACATCTTAGTAGTATAATACGCAACTGTGATTTTAGGATAACAGCACTTCCCAGATTAATTGTTGCAGTTTACAAAAAGCCTAATCCTTTCAGAGCCTATCTTCGGTCAAAAACTAGTATTTTCTTTAACAAATCATATGTTACAATGAAAGATATAAACAAAAATTAAAGTTTTTAAAATTTTTCAACAAGTTCTGAATATAGCCTTTGGGGATTACAGAATCACAGAACGGTTGAGGTTGGCAGGGACCTCTGGAGGTCATCTGGTCCAACTCCCCTGCTCAAGCAGGGCCACCTAAAGCAGGTTGCCCAGGACCATGTCCAGGCAGCATTTGAAGATCTCCAAGGAGGGACACTCCACAACCTCTCTGGGCAACCTGTGACACTGCTCCATTGCTTGCACAGTAAAGTGTTTGCTAATGTTTATACAGAACCTCCTGTGTTCCAGCTTGTGCCCTTTGCCTCTTCCCCTGGCACTGGGTACTACTGAAAAGAGCCTGGCTCTGTCTTCTTTGCATCCTCCCTTCAGGTATTTATAGACTGTGACGAGATCCTCCCTGAGCCTCTTCTTCTCCAGGCTGAACAGTCTCAGCTCTCTTAGCCTCTCCTCATAGGAGAGGTGCTCTAGTTCTCTGATCATCTTGGTGGATCTCATTTAGTAGCATTTATTTACATGGTGTTTCCTATAAGAATTTTATTTGGAAGTAGCTCTAAAGCCTTACTGCACTAAGCATATCTGACACCTATGACTTCCCCCTACCCTGAAAGACAGTTGCCCTGTCAAACAAAAACAAAATAAAACAAAACTAACAAACAAATTTTCATTTGTAGCTATTGGCTATTTTCCCCCACTTTGTTACATATTTGGACTTATGAAAAAATGCTTTAATGATTACACTTTACAATGATTACATTGACTACACAGGGATTATAGTGATAGGACAAGGGGTAACAGCTTTAAACTAAAAGAGGGTAGATTTAGATTAGATATTAGGAAGAAATTCTCTACTCAGAGGGTGGTGAGGCATCGGAACAGGGTGCCCAGAGAAGTTGTGGATGCCCCATCCCTGGAAGTGTTCAAGGCCAGGTGGGATGGGGCTTTGAGCAATCTGATCTTGTGCAAGGTGTCGCTGCCCATGGCAGTGGTTTGGAACCAGGTGATCTTTAAGGTCCCTTCCGACCCAAGCCATTCTATGACTAATGATTAGTTCTAGACTTCATTTACACTATAGTTTTGATCTGAATCAAGTTTACAGGAGAGTGAATTTACAGAGCCTAAATAAAGATAACAATCAAATATACATTAAGTACAGCTGAGAAGTAGCTGTACAATATCACAGCAGACCTGGAAGAAATGACAACAGACAGAAAGGACTGGAGGGGACAGAATATGCATTTTCAAATATGTATAGCTTTATTTAGCTGCCTGCAGGTGACTTAACCTTTTTCTGTTGTTCTTCTGTTTCAGTTAATGTTTTAACAAAACGTATAGCATACGATGAAACACAAATCAACATTTACTGTTTCCAAACAGTTTGTTTGCTCAAAAACAAAACAAAACAAAAAAAAACACGTTTTCATCATATGCACTAACAGTCATAATCTGGTGAAATGATTTAGTTTAGATATAAAAAAATAGATGTTCTTGCTATAAAAGAAGTTAAGCACTGGAATTTTTGTCTGGAGAAGCTGTGGAGAGTCCCTCATTGAAGGCATTTCTGCATTTAAAATTGGCATTTGGGGAGTGAAAAGAGCAGAAAGGGAGGTACAATGGTTCAATCCAAGAAAATATAGTTACAACTGATTTCAGATATAATTAAATGAATAATTAGACTTTTCAAAAACAGAAAGCCTACACTTCCTTAGAATGACCTTATAAGACTATAACAAAACAGAATATTTATTGTTCAAAGAAAGATTTGAGTTATTACATTTTAAAAAATTATATTTCAATTTGGTACGTGAACTGTGACTTCTATGCATAGCTTGAGCTATTAATCTGCTCGACTCAACCAGCTATACCACATACCAACAAATATTTGCTTCTGGTCTGTCTGGCAGACTTTCTCTGAACTACTTGGAGGTAACAAAAGAAAGAGAAACTGCCCTTGGGTTTCTGGCAGATTCTGTTTATCCCTCACCCCTCACTGGGGAAAGGACAGCTTTGGGCAGGAGGAAGAAAGGCAAGAGCAAGGCTGGGGTTCAGCCCCAACTGCTATAAGGAAAAGCTATGGAAGTAGCGTTTGATCTGGCTTGAGGTGAAAATGGTAGAACTTGTACTGAAATTATTGAGCTGCTTTCAGCAGATTTATTCTTTTTTTTTTTTTTTCCTTCCCCTGTAAGGCTATATACGATGAAAACACTGAAAAATATACGAGAAATGTTGGTACTGAAGTGCTAAAAATAGCATGCATTGATAATAACTTTGCTTTGTGATGCTGTTTCAGAAATGTCCAAATAATACTAATGGTGACTGAATTATTTTGTGATGATGATGGTCATATAATCATTGCAGATATGCAATAAGCAACTATTGGTTTTGCTGTATAAGTCACGTTAAATATACTGCTTAATACTACATTGTTGCTTATTCTTTCCCTGCTCCTGAGATATCCCTTGCCATGGGAATGTAAACAAAGATGTGAAGTTTCTGCCTCCAATGTACACATATTGTTCTGTTTTTCTTGGACAAGAAATATGGATAAGAAATCTGGCAGAGTGTTTCAGGAGTCAGGTGTAACTGGAAGAACAAGAAAACTGACAGATAGTAATCACATGTTCAGTTATGTCTGTGCAGCTGAATAACGTACTGCAGCCCCATGCAACAGCAGCATTCCATTGGACTTGGATGCAGCTTGCTGAATTACTGCAGTGTTTCTCCATTAGCTGCTATCAGGCAGCTTTTTACACAGCTTCTCAGCAGAACTAATTAGTTCAAGTGTAATTCCTTGGTTCTACAGTTTCCACTTCCAGAAGTAGATTGCTTGGAAGTAGCTCATTCTTCCATATAGCTATACCTAGAGAGCTTCACCGTTGTCAATCTTGTCAGGACATATTCTGAAGTATGTTTTTCTATGGATACCATTAAAATCTGATTCAGATTTTTCCACCATATAATGTGAAGCTCATACTGCAGTCAATGGGGACTTCCAAGAATAAAATTCAACTACAGTTTGTGACATTTTCTGCACAAAACCTATACGTTTATTTCCTCCAACTCAGGTTGTGAAATAACTCCTGAAATAAGCATTAGGAAACTTGGATTGCTTTTAGTTACTAAGCTTTGAATAACATGTTTCAGTATGCGTGATCATTATTTATTCATTTTGTTTTGTCATTCTGGTAGATTAATAAAATGTTCTTAGTTTTAAATTATCTGAATATGAAGCTCAATTAGTATATGTTTCTGGTACTCCATGAAATTCTGAAGAGCACTGTTAAACACCTATGTACCCAAGGAAGAATCAAATCAATGGCATTAGAATTCACCTCATGTTTTGATAACTTGCCAAGTGTTTTAGGAATAGAATGCACAAATACTTTAAAATGCAGAAATCCACAATAATATATATATATATATGCGCAATACAGAATTCAAAATAACTGATTGGCTACCTCCTTAGATTAGACTTAAGAGTCTCTCCACTGATGCAGAAAGAAGACATAGCTGATGTAGGATAGCAACATTAAGGAGCAGCCTTATTGTTATGGAGAAACCTGAAGTTTCTGAATTCTTTATTATATTGCAGGAATATAAGTTTTATCCTAAAAGCACTGGCAACTGTGGAAAAGAAACTACTTGGGCAGCATTTCAAATCTGGACGAAAGCATCCTTTTTGTTTAGCTCTAGCTTGCACTAAGAGGCTTTGTTTCAAAAAGCACTTCCGCACATGCGGTACACAGCTATAGATGCAGAAGTGGAACTGAGTCACCCCTGCCTTTGAGGCTCCTTTCTGATACGTATGTGGTGAAAATACTGGAACAACAGCACATGCCAAGAAGCTAGAACAGGATTGCTTGTGTTTATACCTGATTTTCACCTTGTAGGCTTATGAGATTGATACTTCTTTTGTTCATATACTAAATTCTGCCACTGAGGGAAGCAAGCATAAATTCCATTATTTTCAGTGCAAATTTAATACATTGTTGTGGTTTAGCCCTGGCAGGCAGCTGAGTGCCACACAGCCACTCACTCACTCTCCCCAGGTGGGATGGGGGAGAGAATCAGAAAAGTAAAAGTGCAAAAAAACCTCATGGGTTGAGATAAGGACAGTACACTAGGTAAAGCAAAAGCCGCGCGTGCAAGCAAAGCAAAACAAGGAATTCATTCGCTGCTTCCCATGGGCAGGCAGGTGTTCAGCCACTTCCAGGAAAGCAGGGCTCATCACGTGTAACGGTTTCTAGGGAAGACAAACGCCTTCACTCCCAACATCCCCCCCTTCCTCCTTCTTTCCCTCAGCTTTTGCTGCTGAGCATGACAGCACATGGTACGGGACGTCGCTTTGGTCAGTCTGGGTCACCTGTCCTGGTTCTGTCCCCTCCCAGCTCCTTGTGCACCCCCAGCCTCCTTGCTGGCAGGGCAGCACGAGACGCTGAAAAGTCCCTGGCTCTCTGTAAGCACTGCTCTGCAACAACCAAAAACATCACCACTATTTTCATCAGAAATCCAAAACACAGCCTTGTGTGAGCCTCTATAAAGAAAATTAACTCTGTCCCAATCAAAACCATGGCATACATTTAACCTGAGAGCATATGGTAATACTCATACGGTATATAGGAAGCACTTCAATGACCACAGAAGTGCAGCCACCTCTGGCATTCAATGCAACAGCTATTCAGCAGTTTGGGATAGTATTCTTCTCTTATTCAAGAAAATAAGGAGATCTCTCCAACCTACTAGAAACCTCAGAATAAACTTTAGGTTAATAAAATATAACTCTTCTCCTTTACTGCCTAAATTTCACTATATGGAAAATATAGGATACCCACTGACTACTGAATTTCCATAAGCAGTTAGCTCTTTGTCTTTTATGTTTTTCCCAAAGAACAAATAACCATTTTTAAATATAAAAAAATACATATTATGTTAACATGTGTTCTATATTAAATTATTTCTTTTTAAATAATTGAATTAGTATAACAGACATTATTATACTAATAAGTATATACAAATATACAAATAAATTTTACTTTTAATAATAAATATATTAAAACCTGTTTTAAAAACAATCTATACATACATCTGTAGTGGCAGATTTAGAATAACGTGTAGCTAATTTCAGGCTAAGTTTGAAAAGATAAGGAATTTTTAATTTGATACAATGCTTTCAACCTTCTTTCTAAGCTTTAGTCGTTTTACTAGTTCTTTAAAACCTGAAAGTTGTGCAGGATTATGAAATTATGCAAGTTTAATTTCAATGCAAGAACAATCTGAACTTCTGTTTTTTTTCTTTCTTTCCTTCATGCTTCTGTTCTGAGAATTATATTGGGAAAGTATGTATAGTACTACATACATAGGCCTGTGTGTACGTCATTTAAACAAATGAAAGAATGTCTGATCATAATCCCTCATATCAAACAACAGATATGAAATGAGAGTGGTAATTCAGGAAAAAGCACATAAGAAAGTCATGAAAAGAATCTTATTGATTGGTAGAAGAGAGTGAGAAGTAGTAGTCATCTTTTTTCTTAAGAGATTAAATTGCACTACCTTATCTAAAGTACTCTCAAAATACTTCCGAGCAAGTAAAGACGTCATTAGTTTGGGAAAAACAAACAAACCAACCTACAAATTTTAACACGTGATTTAGTTACAGAATGTAACGTTTGTGTTAAAACCATTAATGTACACCTGCACAGTAACATTTTTTGTTTGGTTACTTTTTTTTTTTTGCTTTGTTGTTGTTTGTTGTTATTTTTATAACAGGGGTAGGTATAGATACTGAGCCAGGTTTCTCTAATGAGATCACTCTCAACTATTATGAAACAGATGTCTTATTTTGAAATTAAAATTCTCATAAATATTAACCCAAGAACGCAGTGTTGTTTAGATAAGATTAAGTACAGTTTGATTTTCAAAAGCTAATTTGAATTAGCCCAGATTCCTTTTATTACAGATCATTAGGAGTGAGGGACCTAAATCCGTTCCAGATCTTTTCTCATACTTCTTAATATATTTCAATCCAAAAATATTCACAAAATCCTGTATTTTTCAATTAACAACCAAATATGGAAAAAACCAACATATTCTTACAACCTCAACAGTATTCTAACACCTCAGACAGAAATGGCTCTGAATTCACCTGTAGCAGCCAAAGAGTGCTGTTAGGGAATGATTCAGGTGTTTATATTATCAGTGCAATCATTAACTATTAATTGCAGGGCCCCACATTCTTCCTGTTAAACTCATTCATTACAGGTAGAGCCTTTCACACATATGCAAGTAGGGAGAATTTGTGTAGCTTTTATTTATTACTGATATGAAAATAAATGTGCCCACAATTCACTTGCCAACTCCAGGATGAATGAGTGAGCTCAGAAATTCATTCAAAACAAATTTATTTTCTTTTTGTTCATACATGGTGTAATTATACTTTGCAAGTCCTTATTTTTTTTTTTTAAAGGTGAATTAGATTTGAAAGAACTAAGAAATTGAACCATGAAGTCCCTTAATACTGTAGTCATTTCATACAGAGTAACCTAGAAAAGTTAGGTTGAGTTGTGACTAATGTTTTCTACTGTATCTTGAAAAAGATACAGCTAATTCTCAAAACACGTCTGTTACAGAATTGGCTGTCAATGTCCAGTTACGGCATGCGGCAGCTTGTTAATGCACTATGACTTTGGGGCAAGTCCACTGACTAACTGAAGAGAAGCGCTTTAGAACTTTGAACCACATCATATTATACCATATATTATACCATAAAATATTTGTGCTTTACATACATGCTTCTAGTCCAGAAGTAGGGCTCCTGTCCACTCACATTTTACGAAAAGCTCATACTGAAGAGTGGAGGCGGAGTTGCCAAAGACAAAAGTTTTGTCAGTAATTAAAATGGCAGAATGATGGGATCTTGCTGCACAACAAAGATTCTGTAGTGGGAAACACCTAATGATTATTTTTCTGATTAATCTGTAAGGTGCTTCTCTTGTATGTCTTTCTATATTGTTTATGAAGTATTTCAGAAAAGTAAGAAGTGAATTTCAGACTCTGAGATCTTTCCCATCCACAAGCCATCCAACAGAATGAAAAGTAAGTTCAATTTTCGTTAATAAATTCTTGCTTGACTAAAAAAGTTATGAAGGCCATAGAGGCCTTCTCCTGCTTTTGGTGAGTTCTAGTTATACACTAAAATTGTACCATTTCTTTGAGGTTTTCTGAAAGACGGATGATTCAAGTTAATATTAAACTCACTAAGTTTGTCTTTCAGAGGAAAAAAGAATTTCAGAACATGTTTCATTTTACTTCCCCACCCTTCAAAGTACAATAAAGTAGTTTGTAAAGTACTTTATAAAATAGAACTTTTCCTGGGTGTCTGAGAAAATGGTAGATAAAATTTCCTAACTGAAAGTCGTATTCCCAATATTTAATAAATAATATTTCTCAGTCATATAGACATGGCCATTATTATATGAAAAGGTCATAAAGTCTCCTTTTGTTTTTGTTTTCGACACCAGTGTGGACTTTTGTCATTGTTTTGAACTGTTTACCTCATACTCTAATACAGACTCCTCTGGCATTTTACTGGACCCTTTTCCCTGTGGGCTTAAGTTCTCTCTCTCTCTTTTTTTTTTTTAATTAGATTGACCTTTTGGTTCACTTGGCTACCCTCAAAATGACTGAAAATAATTTTTCTTTTGGAAGGCAAGTTGAAATGAGCAGAGAAAGACTGAAAACAGTCATGTGAAATAAAAATATTTTATGCAGCTATTTGAGCATTATAACTGCATAATCACTATGTTCATAGCCTCTAACACAAAGAAATATTGGTCTCTGCAAATTCTATGACATTTTAATGATGACAGGTTGTTTCTCATCTTCTTGAATGAATGCTTTTATAGTGTACTTTGTGATTATTATTTTCAGGGTATATTTTTACTGTCCCATAATGATTTGCCTTTTTTACCCTTCCAAGTTATAAAGGGTAAACATTAAGTAACTACAAAAATGAAGGTCCTCTGCTACCATCTATTATGTTACAGGTATCTCTCTTCTTTCTACCAGTATCATACAAAGAAATCATTATTTCAAGTTATATTTTCTAGGTTAAAGACTAAAATCAATGGACTTTATTCGAATCTAAAACTAATTACACATCATTCAACTAGCTTAGAAAGGAATAAGAACAGTGTCCTATGAAGGATTATATAATTGCTTTGAAAGTTTAATAGATAATAGATAAACTCTTCTCCATTTTTACCATGAAGACAATAATGAGCATTGCACGTATGTTCATGTACAGCACTTACAGCAGCTTACCTGAAGCTAGGGAGTGAAAAAGTGTCTTCTTTTCTTGGTATCTTAAGGGGTGAGAAGGAATTTATACCTCATCTCCCCACTCAGTTAAAGGTTCTCTATTCTACAAATGAATATTGGGACCACAGGGATTTATTCCCAGTCAGGATAGGCTGCACAGAATTCCCAGTCATAAATGAAAGGCTGAAACTCAAATACAAGTTACACTACCAAAACTAATGTGTGAGGGCTTTAGACTTCTCACAAGTCTGTGACAAAAAAAAATAAAAAAATAAATCTATTTTTGGTACTTCTCCCTAGGATCAGAAAAATTAATTTATTTGTCTGAACCTAAGAGTTGCATTCTCTTCTTTTCAGCAGCTTGGTAAATTTTCAAGAAAGGAGAAGGGGGTGGGTGATCCAGCTAAACACTGACTTTCCAGAATTTCCCTTCCAGAATAGGCTGGCTTCTTTCCTTAACAGCCTGTTTCCCCTGGCCATACACAAGCTTCAAGTCAGGCCAACACTGTACCTTGGAGCAAGGTCACCAGCTAACAGTGTTGAACTACATCTAACAATAGTTTCAGGTTTTGCTTTTCCTCTAGCTGCTGTTCTGAGGCAGTAGTTCGTTTTGAGAAACAATGTTATTTTTGGAGTAGTAGAATCATCAGAATTTATATGCACTATTTTTTTGTTGTTTTCCTACTGTTTTCCTTCTGCTTCTGTAAAGCCACATTTTGTTCTTATCATCATTGATAAGCCTCTATCATCTCATGGAAATTTTCTAGATCCATTTGTAAGCACTTCAGTTAATATCCCACTTTTCCTATACCCTTTCAGGATGTCTGCTCCTTCATCTATTTGAAAGCAACATTATTTCTAGGGCTACACCAAATACATCTTAGTTCCTGTATATAATCATCTAAAAGTCCCACCATCAAGTTTCATCATCCCTGTCACATAAGAAAGCAGAAAGATTCTCCCTCATCTGTTTCTCAGTCTTTTTGCTCTACTCCTGAAGAGGTTTCTGGGTAAAATCAGGACACAGAGTCTTAGCTATTCAGATAAGAGTTTTCCATAAAATAAACTTTAACATCTTTAGGAGCAGCCACTTAATATCCCCATGCTGTTAGGCTTTTACCCCAGCTGTTGTTAATCAGTTACTTAGCTGCATCTGGAGAAGTAATCAGTCTATCATTAGGTTATTTATTATCGCAGTGTAGGATTTGTATACCCCCATCATGGTTTTTATATAATTTTTACAATGATAAGTTCATTTTTGTAGAATTTTTAAAGATTGCATGTTCCTTGTATGTTTTTAGTTTAGTGAAATTCAGATTGTTGTAGAAAATATTTGTCCAAATGTTTTTGGAAGGCAAGGTAATGAATTTTATTCTTTTCAGGAGAAGAGAAGAAAAAATCTCTGTCATCTTAAAGAAAGATAGGTATAGTTTGGATAAACCAGAGTGGCTGATCATGAAGTCTGACACTTTCAGGAATGATGAATCAAAAAGATTAGAAAAATGAGCAGGTCTTTGAAAAAAACTTTGTTCTGAAGAGGTTTTGTTTCATTTTGAGGAATGCATGGTTAGTTTTCTAAAGTGCAACCAAGTGTAACACAGTTAATCTATCCATTCCTAAGGCATTCCTTAAGAAAAATATTAATTAAGTTTTTCAAATAATTGGAAGTAATCACTGTTGCATTCCTTAAGGAACTGAACAAGTTAATAAATGTCAGCGAAATATAATCTTTGCTTAGAAGCTTGAAGGCATTTTTCATAGCAAAAGAAAATATTATTTTATCCTTTTTTCCTCCTACAGTCATTTTTAAGAACATATATTTTCACATTATTTCACATATAAGAACATATATTTTCACATTACATGGAGAGCTGAACCTATTTCTCTAATATTTTCCTAAAAAGCATACTAAGACATAACTTGAACATACTGAGAAAAATCTTACAATCATGCCCTCTACGGTATTCAGTTTCTATTCTGATGTGTAGGTGGAGGTCGACCTCCAACAGAAGTAAGATGTATTTGGCTACATTTTTAAATGTTCTTTGTCAGTTTTGGAAATTTCCGAACTCTTTAAAGACTGCTATTAAATATTCTCAGAAATATGATTCATAAATACATTGCAAGATTAATTATCTCATTGGCTCTTGTGCAGCATTTACCACTACACTCTTTGTACTTTTACAATCTCATCATCTGTGCCACTATTCTGAAGCACAGTGAAAACAATGAGACTGAATTCTCAGCTTCAGTTTTAAATTTCCCTTCATTACATTTTAATGTCATTATAAAATATGCTGTATATATTTATAGAAAACATAATGTGGTTTCTCATAAATGTTATGTCCTCAGGCTTCAAATGGCTGATGAAAAGCTTGGTGCTCTAGCTGTTTGTACACCTCACACACTGCAATTGTTTTCCTTTATCCCAGAAATGAAAATGTTGGCATCCTGGCATAATGAGAGATCATCATGAACCATATTGCAAAAGTGCCAAAATGAATTCTGGGAAGTCTACCTGCTGTCATTGTTGGTATGTCCAGATTTGATTTAAGAATGTTCTCTGTTTATCAGCTTTGGGAATGGTCCCTAGCAAACCTGTATTTTGTGAACACTGAAATTTTCATTTATTTTTTCAGCAATCTCATTAAAATCAAGGAGTCCCACAGGTTTGTAAAATTGAACTGGATATACTGAAAATACAAAATGCAAATCTGTGACGAAAAATGTCACTGCATATTGTCTAAGACAGCATGAAACACAAATCATCTCATTCTAGTTGCAATAATATTAATAATGAAAGAAAATCACCTCCCAGATTCCTTTTATTATAAATGAACATACAATATGATTATAAGTTTCCCCAGACACAAAATTTTTGGCTTCATGAAGGGATAGAACAGAAGGAAGGTGCTTGTGCTGTCCAACTCATTAATAAAGAATCTCTTTCAGTACTGTCTTTGCATTTGGTTTAGAAAATGCTCAATAAAGTCAAGATTATAATGAAACTTAAGTACTTTAAAAGTTAATGTCAAATTTTAGCTTTTTTACAAATTCACTGTAATTTTATTACAGTGAATAAAATGTTGAAATACTAACTGAATTTAGAAAATATTTTGCAATATTTTGGTGTAATGTTAACCATTTAATGTCACTAATGGCTTTTGACTAATATTTTAGGGAATTAGGATTAATGCACAGTTATTGCACTTTGTCACGGAGATGCAGAAAACTCTATTTACAATTATGATCATGCAGAATCACCTCTGAAAAGGGTGGGGGAATCAAATGTCCTAATGACTCCAGCAGGGCTTTCAAATGAGGCTATGTAATCTCACACACACACACACACGCACACACACACACAAAAGACAGGGAATTATTGTAGAATCCTCAAGATCTAAATTAGTAGTATTTCATACAAGCAAAAATCTGTATGAAATTCAAATAGTGAAAAATCAGATCAGGCTATTCATTTTATACCACAGCCACCTTCAACTGTAAGAGTTCATTTACATTTGGGTTTAGCTCAGACCATCCCCTTACAGAATATAAACCTGATATTTTCTTATCACTGTTCAGCCATGGTTTCTCTTCAGATTACCCAAGAATTGATTAACATATCTTTGGAGGACATCTTACTTCTTTATTATCCTGGTTATCCTGGTTTGAAAGACTGATGCTATACTGTGTGGTGAAAAAAATGTGAAAATTTATAACAGCTTCACAGGTTGCACTTCTTATGCAACTTCCTGAACTTTAGTAAGATCTTGCTATAATATTTTACTTATCTAATATTAGAGAGTAAAGCAGAAGATTATTTGGAATTAACCTATTTTTTAAATCTAATTCAATTAAGTCTTTTCACTGTGGATGTGCATACTCAAACTCTGTAATCTGTTCCAGACACTTCAGGTCACTAATGCTGCAAAAATGGTTGAATCATTACAAGGGCTAAGAAAATCTCTCTGTTGAAGCATCAGCCCCACTGTGCACTAAGGCTTCAAGACCACCTTCATTCGATTTAGCATTAAGCGTCTAAATACACCATCTAAATCAGAAGAGAAGGTGCTCCAGGTTTCTTCCATAGTCAACAGAAAAAAGATAGGGACCCTCAAAAGATAAGGACAAAGAACAATTCATCCCATTGAAGGACTCAATGATCTCCTTTAATTTGCTAGCTGTCTCAGTTGACCAAATAGGCAGTTCATGTAACCAAGCTTCTCATGTTATGCCTGTAATGACATAATTCATGCCTGTAAATTCATAGGAAGTATCAAAGATGATTATAGTAGAGTGGAGATGGACTAGTGCAGTTCTGCTCTGCCCAGTCTTAGGACTACATGCCAGTCATGGAATACAGCATATCCAGGAAGCATCACCATTTCTGAATAGGCTAAAGCTGGCTTGAGAAATGTATTCATACTTTCCCGATTATGTTCCTTTTACAAATAAAGTTAAGGTGAAAAGCCAGTTCTTTGTGCACTGTGCACATACTGGATTGCTTTTTTATAGGAGATAACAGCTTTGGAAGACCAACCTGTGCTTTTCTAAATGAGGAAATGTACATAGTTGTTCAGCTTTTTAATCAAGGAGTGTTAGCTATCCTCTGTGTCAGGAAATTACACATTCTCTTGCAGTTTTTATTGTTCCTTTAAAAAAAATCAGATGTGGGAAGATATTTGATATTTCATTTTTAAAGTATACAGCTTTATACAGATTACTTAGAAAAGTAAGAAATGCTGTGAAGATGGGACTCCGAGGAAGTGTTATTGAATTTCATTGATTTATCATTTAAAGGCCAAGAGTGTATAGTGGGATAAACTGTAGATATTAATAAACTCCCTGGAAGCTTGATAGGGATATGCTCAAGAGGGAAGGAGAAAGCTATTTAGATAAGGCCATATTCTATGAGACTAGAATTTGATTATTTGTCTGGTATTCAGAGGTATTATAAGAATTATGCACAACCGGCATTTGGCAGGATGACCAGATTGAATAAAAAGGTAAGTAATCTCTCTCTCTGTCTACAGACTTTTTTTTTTTTTTTCAGATAAAGTATAAATGTTGTGTGTAACAGAAGAAATACAAAACATGGATAAAATTTTGTCTTCAGATTTCAGCCTGTTATCATGTGAACAGAAAATTGGATAAGGATAGAGTTAAATAAATGATGCTCAAAGAATGGCAAAAGGGGTTAATGACAACATATAATATACCCCACATATTTGATCTCTTTCATGCCAATTTCTTATCAATATTGAATTCAGCTCCAGACTTGCAAGATTCTGAATTTCTCAATGATTCATAATAGTTTAAGATAAACTGCTCTCAGGGAATCTTAAAAGGCATGAGACTTCATACTTGCCAAACTTGCCTTAGAAATATTGCATGTATATCTTTGTGTGTGTTTGATAGCATTCTGAACACTGTGCATGGGATCAAGTACAAACACACACTCCTGTCAGACATTATTTCATAAATAAAGCATTTTCAAGTATATGCCTCTGTGTAGTTGTGTATCACAGTTCACATAAAAGGCAGGCAACAGCTGTAGTCCATCATCAGTGCAGGACCAGATGCTTAGTGACGGCAGAGTTTTCTTTTTTCATTACATACCAATGATGTAATGCTGCATAATACATGTTTTACAGGCAGGAAAAGAGAGCACATTTAATTTGATGCATGTTCAAGATAGATAACAGCAGCCTGTTTTGGAAGGTCATCCTCAGATATAATTCAGATAGTATTTGCTCTAATAGAAGGAAATAAATCTTTCTCTCTCATCTAGGCTATTTTTAATCAGAGCATCTTTCCTAAATCATGACCATTTTTCAACTCTGTCTTCATCAGGAAAGAATTTGAGGCTGTAAATGAAAATCTACAGATGATTTCCTAAGAGCAAATGTTAATAGCCGACGTGTAGGGTTTTGAGGTTCTTATGTCAGAATTATTTCAACAACTAATGGCATTTAAAAAGTAACATAAAACTAAGGCTTTGGTGTTCATTTTTTAGCACTGTTTATATTGAACACTCTCTCACATGGTCACTATTAGACCCTGTTGTATTTCTATGAGGTCATAGTTTGCACCATCATTTGGGGCATCCTTTAACCTTTCTGCCAGAATACAAATAGTGTACTTACTTAAACAAAGATGCTCATTTATCTTTGCCTCAAATTCCTGACTACTACTTACAGATCCTATTGTTGATTTCCAGAAGCAAACCCTTCAAGCATAAATCTGTTAAAAACCTAAG